>CM050167.1:56554404-56646904 GCA_027410445.1 Discoglossus pictus
TCTATCTATCTATGTCTGTTTATCTATCTATCTATCTATCTATCTATCTATCTATCTATCTATCTATCTATCTATCTATATGGGGCAGACACACTAAATATTGCAGTCTTTAGAGATCTTCTTCACAGCCCATGCAATCCTTAGTGAGTCTGGAGGTGAATGTAATGCATTTTATCCAACAAATAATACTATAGTATCCCATACCAATACCACTATTCACAGAGAGGCTTATACCTCAGACTATATAATATGGGAAAGAAAAGAGGATATATATATATATGTTGGACATAATTACATGTGGCTGCGAGGGACAGGTTATTTTGACAGAGTAGAGTGGCAGATCTTGTTAGCATGACAAAATAAAGAGTCTGTCCTATGTCATGAAGGTCCAGTAACCGATGCTTTACTACATCTGGCCCCTAGATTCCCCTTCTGAATCACTACCTTAACATGGTGAACTGGCTTGTAATCTTAAATTAAGCTCTGAGCTAAACCATATAGGGTCACCCAAGATGGGCAGGTGATAACAGAGAGGACAGACAAATCACAGTCCCGTGGAGAAGGAACTGGCAACACACTCCAGTATCTTTGCCAAGAAAACACTTATGGATATGCACTACTAGACACAAGATGTGTCTGGCATGCTGCGACCCATAAGTTCACAGAGAATAGGACACGACTGAATGACTAAACAACAGCAAAGACTATATTAAAGTGAAGTGTTAGCCAAACAAGCTTTGCCCATAATTCAGTCTGCTGTGGTTCAAGAAAAACAGATAGATGTTTGTAAAGTATGAATCAAATTAACAATATTAGCAGCTGTGTAAAATATGTACATAAAACAATTTTTTGTGAGGAAAATGTGAATTTTTGAAGACTATCAGACTTATTAAATTGCGATTCTGCAAATTTAAAAGGGCTCTATTTAAGCACATAGAATATTTTTTTAAAGAAGTTTTTAGTTAGTGAAGACCTTGTTTTTGAATAGAAGTTCACTAACTAAAAATTTCTGTAAAAAAATATTCTATGTGCTTAAATAGAGCCCTTTTAAATTTGCAGAATCGCAATTTAATACGGCTGTATGTTTATTAGAATAGGAATCCAATTTGTATTAGTTATATCACTTCCTCAGATCTGAATCATGAGGGTGTGTGTTGTGGGTGTGGCTGGAGGGGTGCACAAGCAGGGAACATATAGCCTTTGTTAATATAGCTGGATAAGATTGAAATTGACACTATACCTCTTCCCTGCCACTGGACCAGAAGTAGACTCCTTGCTTCAGGAAATACAAGCAAAGGCATTAAAAAAAAAAAATCTAATTAAAAACTAGCTGTATGACATTTTTCCTTCAACGTTTTCAAACATGCAATGGTCTTTTAATAGATTATGAATGCATCTGATAGAGGAGAATCAGTAGAGTATGAAAACATTTTTTTTGCATGAAACAATTCCAAAATAAACATTCATAAACTTAGCCTGACTATAGCAAATTCTGGCACTTGATTTTGGGAACGAATGTCCCTTGAAATCCTTAGCTAAATTAGCATAAAATTCATAATTGGTTTTGGCCAATCACAGATCGCTATATCATGGTTTCCATGTCTCAGAAGTCAGTTCTGCAGCAAAGCATGATGGGATGTGTAGTCTTGTTTTTCCATCCACAGGGAAGCAAGGAGCATTACTATCTGGATTTCTGCATTGTGCTGCTGAAAGATTAGTATAGGGTTAAAAAAACATACCTGAATGCAATGTTTCTATTGGTTAGTACACTGTGCCTAAGTAGGCAGCTCTGGGGGTGTGGAAACCATTTTTTAAATAAAATAAATCTGTATGTGTAAGGAATGAGGTGTCTGATATAAGCTGCATGTGTTAAATTAGAAAAAGGTAAGAACAGGGAAACTTATATGTACCTTAAAAATATTTGCTTTTCAAGATCTACACTATAAAATATGCAACGCGTTTTTAGAATGTAAAAATATAATACAGCCTCTCATTTATTATGTTTTTTATGTAATTACGCTGGAGTGGAATTTATCGTTTTGTCTACGGATAATCAACTTCTTGAGGTGTGAAGAGACTTTGAAAGCAGAGAGGAAGCTCCTTTCTGCACAATGGGCATGTGGCAGCTAAAAGTGCAACTTTTTTCAACAGGACTAATGGAACGTTAATTGGTTCACAAGGACACAATGCACAATAGGCATGTGGCAGCTAATAGTGCAACTGTTTTCAACAGGACTAATGGAACGTTAATTAGTTTACAAGGGAAAGCGGTAGACAGAACCAGACAGAAAAGAAAATGGAACCATGCAGTAAACAATAATTCCATGTAAAAGTTAAAATGTAAAAATGTTTTTGCTTGCTAAAAGTATTTTATTTATTATGAAGTTTATTTATTTAAAGGGTACATTTACCGCACTGTAAGTGCTCTTCAGGGGGTGAAAGAGCACACAATACTTTGTGAAAATCAACTATTTTTGTAACTACACTAATAATAGCTAAAGTTTTAAGTTGTTTAAAACACAGTCTGTCCTGCCTACTGGCAGTTTCATGATTAATAACAGACAGCCGAGCTGCGCGGGGAAGACAGTGATTGATAGCAGTTGCAGTGCACTCAAAAGTTAACCCACAACTAACCAGTTTAGTTGATTCCAGCCTGCCATGCTCTGCACAGATTGATTTGTTGAGGGTTAACTATTTTTTTTCTTCTGCTCACTACATGGCACTGTAGCTATGGATCTGGTTGGGGGCAGTCAGTGACACATGTAAGCAGATTTTATTTTATTGGATTCTCAGTGAAAAATGCACATTTTAAAAATTCAAAAAGTATTTCAACATGCTTTTAGGAGATCTTTACTGTGAAGTGCTGAATTAAGTGGTCCTATAGAAAAAAATGATCGCCTTCTTTGAGCAAGAAAGTATATGACACCAAACATAACCATATAGGCACATATTGTCCTGTACACTATCAATCATGTTTACTGTAGATCAGGAGCCTATTATATTACAATAGTCTGTGACAGGTGCAGTGATTAGTGATTGAGAGACATCTAATCACTTGGAAGTGGCATCAGTCTGAATGCCCCCCCTCTTTGCATGTCGGAAGGTGGGCATTTAATGTGGCTTATTAGTATGCCACTGTTTCATTTTTCTTCAGACACTGCTTCAATTGCTAGGAAAATACATATTTCATGGATGCACTGTCTGACAATATGTGTTAGAGATTAGCTCATTTAATACAGCTTGCCCCGCTCCCCTGACTACCTATGTGTATACCAATCAGCCTATAATAGGAAAAATGGTGGGATAAAAAAAAATGAAAGCCTGCTATGAAATAGCTCAAGGGAAAGAGCTCATCCTCTGGCATCTCTTTCAGAAGAGCAGACATATGTTACAGTCAACTCTGCATCCCTATAGGGAGCACACCAGAGGGTCCTGTCCAGATGTTGCTAAAGTATACGTGAAGGTAAAAAGTGCTGACATTGTGAACTGAATCAGAAAATCTTGCTAGAGACAGACAGAAAACAAAATCTTAAACAAATACGCGCGGGCTAAATTCCCCCATTAACCATTCACTGCTGAAATCCAATAAGTTTAGCAAATCGAGGGACATAGATTACGCCCGCTTCATCTGCATGTGCTGTTTGCTACAATAAAAAGTGATTTGCAGGCTGTGTTGTTTGAATACAAATTCTTGCAGACTTTCCTTGACATGACTAAGAGAGGTAGGGAGGATTTATGGGAGTCTCCTGGTTGCAGAACTGTAGGAAAGCAGGTGCATCATAAACCATACTGCATTTATTAAGGAACTCAGTTGCATTGTTCTGTATGCATTCATTTTTTTCTCATAAAGTTAGATCAGAGTTGACTTTGCAAAGTTTTGATCCAGTTAAAATAAAATACCAAACTCCGGAGCTGACATTTAAAGGCATATTTACGTTTCATGGATTATGAGTGCATCTGATAGAAGATATTCAGTATTGTATGAAAACATTGTTTTGCATGAAAACATACCAAAATAAACATTAGTAATCTTACCCTGATGTTTGCACATTTCTTCACTTGATTTTGAGAAGGCATGCCACTTGAAAACCTTAGTTAAATTAGCATAACATTCATAATTCGCTTTGGCCAATCGCCGCTATAACATTATTTCCAATGACTGAAAAGTCAGTCTGTGCAGCAAAGCATTATGGGATGTGTAGTCTTGTTTCCCCTGTAAAAAAAAAAGCAAAGAGGAGCTCAGACATTGCTATGGATTGTGCTGTTGTTGGCTTGAAGGTTAGTATAGGGTTAAAAAGCGTACAGAGTTTCTATTGGTAGGTACAAGGTGCCTAAGTAAGCAGCTCTGGAGGTGTGGAAATTAAATTCATTTTTTAAAATAAAATAAATCTGTATGTGTATAGAATGACTCAATGTAATGTGTGTTTCTGATATAAGCAGCAAGTGTTAGATTAGAAAAAGGTAAAAACAGGGAAACTTAGATATACCGTTTTGCAAAGTTAGTAAAATAATTTGAAACCCCGGGAATGCAGCTTTACCCTCAAATCAGAACCTCTTTCTGGCTAATTCTGATTAGAATCTGCACCAGTCAAGTGAAGATGTTATTCGCTCCTTCTACTGGATGGACCTAGTAAAGTCTGACTTTGTTGCAAACGTAATCTCTGCAGGTTGTTATTAACCATTGTGGAACTAAATTTTCTGCCAAAAAAGGAAAACCTGCTTTTAAAAGGCATGAATTAAAATGTGTGACTTTACTGTATAAATATTTATCAAAATCAAAGTTTTGCAATCAAAACATTAACACGATTAGAATTACTTGAGACACTTAAGTTGTTCTGTCATTTTGTTCTTGGGAATTTGACAGATACTTGCCATAAAGCAAAGTTGACTGCTGTTTATGGAATTGAAGGGACACTTTTTCAGTAAAAATTGGACAACGTCACAGTAAAGATCTCCTAAAAGCACGTTGAAATACTTTTAGAATTTTTAAAATATGTGAATTTTTCACTAAGAAATCAAATACATTAAATCTGTGTTTACATGAGTTACTGACTGCCCCAGCCAGACACACAGCTACAGCTCTGTGTAGTGAGCAAAAGAAAAACAGAGGGTAACCCTTATCACATCTATCTGTGGCAAGCATGGAATGCTGGAATCACCTAAACAGGTCAGTTATGGGTTAACGTTTCAGTGCATTCCTGAGTGCAGGGAGAAAGTGAGATTCAATTTCTTAGCTTTTATTAGTGTAATTAAAACAAATTAGATCATGTTAACATACAATAGTGTGCTCTTTCACACCATGAAGAGCACTTACAGTGAGGTAAATGGCTGTTTAAGTTATAGATACACTATTACATGTCCCGAGGTGGGAGCAGATCTGTCTAGTAGGCTGTCAAATTAGGAATTACATTTCATGTAATGGCCATGGCAGGCAAACAAAAAATTCTTTAGAACATTTTATGTCAGTCCACTGGGCAGATTTGTTTCAACCCCCTAGATATCAGATAAGGTGCAGAGAGATCCGCATGTGTCTTAGCCTGCCTCACTAAAGTTAAAATTTAAGTTTTAAAAGCAAAAATGAGTTAATTTTCTTCACATACAGAATTTTTTTCCATTCAATTATTAAATTTAATAGCAAAAAAACGGATTCCTCCTGGCTGGAAGGCACAGTAAAATTAATAACCCAAAGCTAACTAGGTCCCTTGATCCACCATATAGTCCTGATATAGACGTATACAATCCTATGATCCACAATGGATTCCTCCTAACTGGAAGGTGCAGAAAGTTGTCACCCTAAATCTGACCTGGTCACTTAATCTACAATTGTAGCTGTTTTACTGAGCCTTCCAGCCAGGAGGAATCCTGGAATGTAAATATCTATATTAATATGAACTTACCTTTTTAAAATTTGCGTCATTGTTCATATTTAAGCACTGATATATTTTTATACATGTTATTATTTGTTGTCCTTCCTTGACAATGACATTTAAATCAACATTGTATCTTTTTTGTGGCCTTGCTCTATCTCATGATCATACAATGCAGGTGCCCCTGTGAGTGAAGTGCCGTAGGCAGCTGCCTAATTCATCAATTGATACATTCATCCATGTCTCTTATGATTTATATATTCTTTGTTGTGTTTGTCTTCCTTTTTGCTCCTTTATATTAGATAACTAATCAGGAAGTACGACTGTTTGTGAAATGACCCTGAGACTTGGCCAGCTCCTTACATCCAGTCATGTATGCACCAGACAGAGGAAAGCTAATCTTCAGTGATTTATACACCAGGCACCGGAAGGATCATGAATATGTAAATGCCCTCCACTGGCATTCACTGCGATATTGTGTTTCCCATCCGTGGTTATATAGCACCAATACATGTAATATATAGCCAGAATATATTTTCAGTACACGAGAACAAGATAAGAAAAAACAGAAGATACTGCCAAATACTAAGAAGTCTCCTATGGTGATTAATTGCAATAAAGAACTTAATGCAGATTTAATATAACTAAATGTGTTAATGAGTCCTGAAATTCAGAATTAAATACAATCTAAAGCCCCACTGGATAAACATAAATTTATCCTGGTTTTGAAAGAAGGTGTAGATTCACTAAGCTTCACGGTGGCTGATGAATATGTGCAATGTGTGTTTTTGTAGTATATCTATCACAGTATATCCTAAGCATTTTCCTTCTTGCAACTGACGCTAAGCCTAGTATACAACATTGCCATCATTAAAGGACTCTGATCTTATGAATACTGATCAGCGCCATCATGTAGAGCAATCAAAATCAGGTAGAAAATGTATAAAATATTTTTTCATTGTTTTGTAAGTGTTTTAAATGCCACAGTGTTAGCTTTTACAGCACTCAAATTTTTTTTTTTTTACTTGAATCTTAGCAGGAGTCGGCTACAGTGCATGATTTATTGAGCTTATGGGGACAAGCTTTCAGGTCCCGAATGGATGATACAGTATAAGCTCCTTCTAAATGATTTTATACATTTAAAATTTTCCTAATTTGAGATTAGAATTTCTAAAGAACTGATATTTTGTGGCTGCAGCAAGAGGAGTACATTGCCATTTGTAGGGTGCTGGTGATTTTTAGTTCTTGCAGGACCTGCCAAGTCTAGGAAGCTTCACATAACCATTAGTTAGGACAGTTTGAGGATTTACTAAAACAAAAACTCTTATAGAACAGTGAAATATCCCTTAACAAATCAATAAGTGCAGAGCATGGGATGCTGGAATCACCTAAACATGTCAGTTATTGGTGAACTTTTCAATGCATTCCTGAGTTCAGGGAAAAGCTGCTATCAATCACTCTGCTTAGCATGTGCTTCTGCTGTCTGTTATTATTTTGGAAACTGCCAGTAGGCAGCACAGACTGTGTTTGTAAACTTAAAACTTTAGATTTTTTAGCTGTTTTTATATAAAAACAAAAATTTTAACATACAATTGCGTGCTCTTTCACACCACGAAGACGCTTACAGCCGCCATTTAATTTAAAATGGAATCTGAACCTGACCAAGTCTTCCTTTAGCTATGTGTGGGTTTAGAAAACTTTCAGACCCCATACCTTAAATAGTCACCAATATCTTAACTAGTATAATGTCATTTATATGTAAAAATTGAAAACCATCTGTATCTCCAAGCCCATCCATTATTATGAAGAATATAAATAACGGTTCACTGTTCGGAAAAAAAATGACAGTTTTATTTAAGAGCATCTGACAGTGCAATATAATTATGCTTCAATCTGAAGCATATTTCAAGTTCTGCAGCCTCTTAACATCGCAGGGGTGCTCCTGCCTTCCTAAAATAATAGTGGCTTCCTCGGAGCTGTCTTCCTGTCATGCAGCTCCCACTGAGAAGAGAGCTGAAGATCTTTATTGCAGGTCTGAGGAGACTCCCTACCTATAGACTTACAAGGTATTAATGCCTGTGTAGGGAGTCGGAACAGCGCAAGGTTATTGGGAGCTGGGACTGCGGTAAAGTCCAACACATCGGATTAAACACTCACTTTAGTATCTGGGGGGGGGGGGAGGAAATGATAACAAATATCCTTCAGCATTTCAATATTTGTTGTTGCAATAGGGTTTGGACCTTTCCTGTTTCATCCCCACCAGCAGTAGTTGTGTGCAGCCGCCAGTAGGTGGCACATTGGTGGCTTGCAGAGACTTTGTTCAATTTGTTCTTAGGGTTAGATTTAGGGGTTAGGGTTTAGGTTTATGGTTAGGGTAGAGGCAGATGATAAGCTTTACATAGTAAAGTAGTAGTTTGTCATCTGCCACTATCCTAAACCTAAACCCTAACCCTAATATTCACTTAAGAACAAATTGAAGAAAGTCTTGGCGAGCCACCGTCGTTCCGTCTACTGGCTGCTGCAGGCCCTACTGGCGGGGATGAAACAGGAAATATTCTAGTTTTTTTTAATTTAATAATTGATTATCAATAAAGTCAGTATTTCAAGAAATTAAATTCAATGTAGCTTTTTAAGGCTTACATTTGAATTAGTGCTCAGAGGCTAAGATAATTTTCTCGATTTATTAGGTGTCCAGGGTATGAGAGAGGATCTGCCCAGGAGACTGTACTAAAACGTCTTCTGACAATGAAGCAGGTATAGCCTTTTAACACAGGGGTAAGCAAGATCAGTCCTGGAGGGCAACACACAGGTCAGAATTTGAGGATAACGCTGTTGCGTGCAAGTGAGAGTATCGCTTCTTCGCTCATCCGGATTGACTCATCTGTGCCAGGATGGAAATCCTCAAATCCAGGCCTATGTGTGGCCCACCAGGACCAAATTTGCCCACCCCTGTCCTAACAGGGGCATATACCATCCCATCCCTGGATTTATAATATGGATTAGAGAGAAGCATATCTGCAAACTCTAAAACGTACAATGTAAATTAAAGCTTATCTGCCATAACTGCATTTATTGCTAATTAATAAATAAATGAAACCCTACTGAGTGGTTAAAGAACAAATGAAGTATCAAGATGGAATACTCTACAAAATGTAATGTAAATACAGGTTTTCATTTTTAATTTTTATCTTCCGTTTTGCTATTTTCTTACCCCATTAGTTACCTTGTGTGCAGATAGGATCTCCATATAGTTCTTTTGAAAATCAGCCACAATGCTCTGAAACTTAAATAAATGGAAGTGAAACTCACTGCACGATAACCCTCCTGGCCAACATCAGTGCTTTAGTGGTGCAATATGGTAGCCCGAAGACCCAAGAAGAGTCTACCAAAATAAAGTGTTTTTCTAAAAATGTCTGTATGCTCACTACTTACATAGCTGGCAATGTTTTTAATGTATTACATACTTCACAAACATGTGATGTTTATTCCAAACTACAATGATCAGTTAAAAGTAAACAAAAACATCTCTATGGCCTATGTTTCTACATTAACTTTCTCCAGACATTATAATAGTGCTCTGGCTTGTAATTATGGTAGTTTTGATTCATATATTTGTAATATTTCATTAAAAACAGAAAAGCCGAAGAAATGACAATAAAAGGCATGAAAAGGATCCCCAAAAAGGAATATAGTCCATGACCTTCAAAATTCCATGAAAAGGGTCCCTAAGGCACTAAAGGGCAGCTACTATTAGAGAAATCCACTTTTCTTACATATAATCTATAGAAACACAAGGAAAAAAACCAGCGCAGCAGTCCGTGGCGCATCATGTATTGCACTCAGAGATAAATAGAGCCTCGGAAATACTGACAAACAAAAGAAGATTAAAGGCTGCAGACAGCAGGGTGCCACCAGGTCTCCATCCTCGGATACATCAGGGCTGCCCCCCCTCTAGGGTCACCCTCCTGGCCTGATACAGTGGGGGGGAAATTGCACCTGTGGTTATGACTGTAAAACAAAACAGATTGGGATACAGATACAGTACATTGGGATACATATATAGTGCCTTGGGATACATATAAATATATATAGTGCCTTGGGATACATATATAGTGCTTTGGGATACATATAAATATAAATAGTGCATTGGGATACAGATATAGTGCCTTGGGATACAGATATAGTGACTTGGGATACAGATATAGCGCTCTGGGATACATATATAGTGCCTTGGGATGCAGATATAGTGCCTTGGGATACAGTTATAGTGCTTTGGGATATATATCACATACCGTATATAGTTGTGAGCATGTGAGCCCGCACGAGCCGTTGCTCACGCTTGTGGGCTTTGCGTAGCGAGCCCGCGGCTCGCGAAGCGAGGGCCGCAATTGCTGGCATGGAGCACCAAAGGCGCTGCTTGCCAGCAACTGCGACCCTCGCAAACTTTACGTCGCATCCCAAACAACATACGAGACACGTTAACACCCATTACGAACTCGCAAAAATCGGCCGCAACCTGCGGACAGGAAAAAATGAAAAACACAATAAATACACACAACACATACCTAAAAAGCTTACCTACAGCAAGAGGGGGCATCCAGGACCTCAAAAATGAAGTTACATCTTTATTTAACTCAAAATAAAAGAGTTTAGACAGTAAAAAATTCTCCAAACGAGAGAAAAAATGGCCGCCGAACAAAACGAAAACGAGGCTACAGCACTGTAAACACGCAAAACACCACAAGAAACTCGCAAAACACCACAAAACACATACGGATATTCCGCTACAGACGCATACCACACATTTGCCGTCATTTTAATGCGGAAGTACACAGCTACGCTAACGGTTTTGTCTCGCGCACGCACACTATTACACTGCACACATTCAGCTCCACACCACTAATGATGCAGCAACATCAAAACACATTGCAGCTCTTCAACAGAATGCTTCCTGCATATATTACTTCAAAATAGGTAAAGTATATTAATTTATTAATGTATTATTTATTTCATTATTATACACCAAACAGCATTAGCTCACTTACAATTTCATTGCCGTCATTTTTTCACGGGCAATTCGCTAGTATATATATAGTGCCTTTGGATAGAGATATAGTGCCTTGGGATATAGATATAGTGACTTGGGACACAGATATAGTGACATGGGATACATGTATAGTGCCTTGGGATACATATATAGTGCTTTGGGATACATATATAGTGCTTTGGGATACATATATAGTGCCTTGGGATACAGATATAGCGCTCTGGGAAACATATATAGTGCTTTCAGATACATATATAGTGCTTTCGGATACATCAGGGCTACCCCCCTCTAGGGCCACCCCCCTGGCCCGGTGGTAAAGTGAGGGGGAAATTGCACCTGTGGTTATGACTGTAGAACAAAACAGATTGGGATACATATATAGTGCCTTAGGATGCAGATATAGTGCCTTAGGATACATATATAGTGCCTTGGGATACAGATATAGTGCTCTGGAATACATATATAGTGCCTTGGGATACATATATAGTGCCTTGGGATGCAGATATAGTGCCTTGGGATACAGATATAGCGCTCTGGAATACATATATAGTGCCTTGGGATAAATATATAGTGCCTTGGGATACATATATAGCGCTCTGGGATACATATATAGTGCTTTCGGATGCATATATAGTGCCTTCGGATACAGATATAGTGCTTTTGGATACATATATAGTGACTTGGGATACAGATATAGCACTCCGGGATACATATTTAGTGCTCTGGGATACATATATAGTGCATTGGGATACATATATAGTGCTCTGATATATATATAGTGCCTTGGGATAGAGATATAGCGCACTGGGATATATATATATATAGTGCCTTAGTATGCAGATATAGTGCCTTGGGATACAGTTATAGTGACTTGGGATACAGATATAGCGCTCTGGGATACATATATAGTGGCTTGGGATACAAATATAGTGACTTGTAATACAGATATAGTGAATTGGGATACAGATATAGCACTCTGGAATGCATATATAATGCCTTGGGATACAGATATAGTGCCTTGGGATACAGATATAGTGAATTAGGATACAGATATAGCGCTCTGGAATACATATATATTGTCTTGGGATACAGATATAGTGAATTAGGATACAGATATTGTGCTCTGGGATACATATACAGTGCCTTGGCATACAGATATAGTGACTTGGGACACAGATATAGTGACTTGGGATACATGTATAGTTCATTGGGATACAGATCTAGTGACTTGGGACACGGAAATAGTGAATTGGGACACAGATATAGTGCCTTGGGATACAGTTATAGTGTCTTGGGATATAGATATAGTGACAGGATACATATATAGTGCTTTGGGATGCAGATATAGTGACTTGGGACACATATATAGTGCCTTGGGATGCAGATATAGTGACTTTGGATACATAAATAGTGCCTAGGGATGCAGATATAGTGACTTGGGATACAAATATAGTATCTTGGGATACATATATAATGCATTGGGATACATATATAGTGTCTTGGGATGCAGATACAGTATAGTGACTTGGGACACAGATATAGTGACTTGGGATACATGTATAGTTCATTGGGATACAGATCTAGTGACTTGGGACACGGAAATAGTGAATTGGGACACAGATATAGTGCCTTGGGATACAGTTATAGTGTCTTGGGATATAGATATAGTGACAGGATACATATATAGTGCCTTGGGATGCAGATACAGTGACTTGGCACACATATATAGTGCCTTGGGATGCAGATATAGTGACTTTGGATACATAAATAGTGCCTAGGGATGCAGATATAGTGACTTGGGATACAAATATAGTATCTTGGGATACATATATAATGCATTGGGATACATATATAGTGTCTTGGGATGCAGATATAGTGACTTGGGATACCGATATAGTGCCTTGGGATATAGATATAGTTAATTGGGATATAGATATAGTGAAATAGGATACAGATATCATGCCTTGGGATATAGATATAGTGAATTGGGATATAGATATAGCACTCTGGAATACATATATAGTGCCTTGGGATACAGATATAGTGACTTGGTATACATATAGTGCCTTGGGGTACAGAGATATAGTGTCTTCGGATAGAGATAAAGGGGCTTGGGATAGTGATATAGTGGCTTGGGATAAACATAAAGGGCTTGGGATAGAGATATAGTGGCTTGGGTTAGAGATAAAGGGGCTTGGGTTAGAGATAAAGGGGCTTGGGATAGAGATAATGGGCTTGGGATAGAGATATAGTGTCTTGGGATAGAGGTATAGTGGCTTGGGATAGAGATATAGTGTGATAGAGATAAAGGGGCTTGGGATAGCAATATAGTGGCTTGGGATAAAGAAAAAGGGCTTGGGATAGAGATATAGTGGCGTGGGTTAGAGATAATGGGCTTGAGATAGAGATATAGTGTCTTGGGATAGAGATATAGTGACTTGGGATAGAGATATAGTGGCTTGGGAGGGAGATAAAGGGGCTTGAGATACAAATGCAGTGGCTTGGGATACAGATGTAGTGGCTTGTGATACAGATATAATGGCTTGGGATAGAGATAAAGGGGCTTGGGATACAAATGCAGTGACTTGAGATACAGATGTAGTGGCTTGGGGTACAGATGTAGTGGCTTGTGGCACAGATGTCTAATATTTATAGCATACTCTATATAATCTTGCAAACTCAAGAAATTTATCAAACTTTAGGGTAAGTTTATTTATGTTTATTTTGGTATTATTGCTTGCAAAAACATTTTTGCATACACTACTGATTCTCCTCTATCAGATGCATTCATAATCCATGGAACTTAAATATGCCTTTAATAGATAAGAAAATAATAATAGAAAACTAAAAACCTAAAAGAACTAAAAGGATTTTATAGACTTCAGGAGGAAGTATCTTCAAATCAAGAACTGGAGGTCATGATTTGAAGCAAGAAAATGGAAAATTAGGGAAAAATGTGCAAAAGTACTACTTTAAGAAAAAGGGTAGTGGATAAGTGGCACAGCCTTCCATTAGAAGTGATATGGACATACACAGTAAATGAATACAAACATGTCTGGACTAAGCCATTCAGGGTGGTTAATTAATCCAAATATTTTGGAAGATAGAATAGGCAGCCTAGATGTGCCTTTTGGATTTTATCTGTTGTCAATGGAGGCCGTCATTTATTTATTTTTGTTCCTAAACAAATTAGTCATCTTTTCCTGCCGCCATTTATTAGCATTGTATATTCTTTTATGTATTGAAATTTTCAATTTCTAATCAATAAGTTGTAATAAAAATATAATGTGTTTTTTTATAACCCTATATCTTATTCAGTATAAAAATTGTGATTATGTAGAAATCAAATCATAATGAATAATACTGGTGTTAAAATTGTAGTTTTGTTTATAATGCATTTTCCTTGAAGATCTAAACATTATAATAATGTTAAGAAATAAAAAAAAAGTATAATAAAATGTGTTTTTTTGAAATAGCAAAATTCTGCAGTGGCTTTGTTTTTTTTTAATCATTTCAGCAAAAACATAATAATAAATGGCACATTTAATTTTGCTCAGAGTCTAGTTTTGGGTTAATGGTCTATTAAGTTTCATTGACTAAATGTAATATGGAACTATAGTGCACTAAACCAGTGAAATTAATGAGAAAACTGCAAAGTGCTGTGAAAGCCCCCTGGTGGCCACTGTTGGTGTTTAACAAGGATTTGTTTAAAGGGCCCCTGTGCTCAATTTTTTCTATACAATCTTTTCCGTAACTCTACTTATAATGGGAAAAAAATGTTTTCGGAAAGTAAATAAAAATAAACACAACGTTTACACATATATGCAATTATACTTTACTGCTAATTCATTTTTTTCTGAGCTGAGTAAGGGTGTGTTTAAGTAAAATAATTAACCAATCACTGGGTGGTGGGACTGTGGCGTGCCGAGACTTTGTTCAATTTGTTGTGAGTGCTAGACTTAGGGTTAGGGTTCAGGGTTAGTGTTCAAGGTTAGGGTAGGGGCCAGTGATGCAGTGGTGCGCGCCAGTAGTTTACTATGTAAAGCTCATCTACCACTACCCTAACCCTAAAGCTTAACCCTAAGTCTAAACGTAAACCTAACCCTAACAACAGATTGAACAAAGTCTTGCACACCATCATTGCGCCACTTACTGGCCTATACATGTCACTGCTGGTGTAGACAAAACAGGAAAGGTCTGAAATAACTTTACATTCGTCATGTTGAAAGCACTGGTATTTTAGCTTCCAGTTATCATTATATACAGATAAGGTTTTCTGCTTTAAAAGTATCCTTCCACCTCAAGAAGTTGATCAGCAAGAATCAAAATGATTGATTCCATAAATGGCTTAAATTACCTGGTGCATTGCAACAGATTGCTTAGTGCCAAGAGTGTGAATGCAATAAAATCTATACTATACTTTATTTGTATAAAAAAAACTAAATACATAACAAAAATGATTGAAACTAATAATAAATGAAGAAAAAAGTCCCCAAACCAGGTTTGAAAATTGCCTAGACTAAGAAGTCATGTATAAAATGCTGAATAGGCCAGATTAAACCCTAAACATACTGTTAGAGCAATGACCACTAAACAAATAATGCCTACCAAAGTCTAAACCCGCTGCTTACAACACATTGAATAAACCTAGTACAGTAATAGGTAAAGCTCTGACCCCCAAAGTACTGCCTCCTAACTGGAAGGCTTAGTTTCGATTTGCACCCAAAAAAAAACTTCTAAATTGATATGGTAAGTTGGTAGCGGATAAATAAATAGAACTTAAAGTTACCAAAAAACAGTCGCTAAAATTGCTTAACACTAGCTGTAATCTAACTGTCCAATCCTGACATACGTTTCACCAGGGATCTGTCAGGGGTAAGAGAGAAACATTCATACATTCCTAATTATAGCTTCTTTTCCAATTACATTAACGATTTAGTTACTTGAAGTTCTTTGTTTCCACATCTGTAACCAGGTACTACAAATAGAGGAAAATAAATATCAAATGAATACAGTGCCTTGTAAAAGTATTCACCCCCCTTGACTGTTTACCTATTTTATTACATTACAGCCTTAAGTTCAATGTTTTGTTAATCTGAATTTTATGTGATGGATCAGAACACAATAGTCTATGTTGGTGAAGTGAAATGAGAAAAATATATACATAAAACTATTTTTTAGAAATAGAAAACAGAAAATTGGCATAGACCCCCTTTGTTATGAAGCCCATAAAAAGCTCTGGTGCAACCAATTACCTTCAGAAGTCCCATAATTAGTGAAATGATGTCCACCTGTGTGCAATCTAAGTGTCACATGATCTGTCATTACATATACACACCTTTTTTGAAAGGCCCCAGAGGCTGCAACACATAAGCAAGAGGCACCACTAACCAAACACTGCCATGAAGACCAAGGAACACCTTTGGCACCTTTTGAGTTTGCGGAAAAGCATGTGAGAGACTCCTGGGGATCATCAAAGATTTGGATATATTAAACTTTTCGGCCATCAAAGAAAACGCTATGTCTGGAGCAAACCCAACACATCACATCAGCCAAAGACTACCATCCCCACAGTGAAATATGGTGGTGGCAGCATCATGCTGTGGGAATGTTTTTCAGCAGCTGGGACTGGGAAACTGGTCAGAGTTGAGGGAAAGATTGATGGTGCTAAATACAGGGATATTCTTCAGCAAAATTTGTACCTCTCAGTGAGTGATTTGAGGCTAGGACGGAGGTTCACCTTCCAGCAGGACAATGACCCCAAACACACTGCTAAAACAACACTTGAGTGGTTTAAGGGGTAACATGTGTAACGGAACCCATCACTGTTTTACACTGTTTTATAGTTAATAAATTCTTGGTTAAACTATGATCCTACTTTTATATTATATGTATGTTGGTTTATGCTCTGCAGAATATTAGCCAGACTATTGCAGACCTAGGCTAATAGATAATCCTATTACAGAGACTTCAGAGATAAGGGAGTCGATTGTATAAAGTGTTATCATTCTCAGATAAGAACAAAGAAGGATGATTTAATCATTGTCTGATTGTATCAAAGTTGCCAGGGGGGTGTGACTCACCTATTGTTCTCTCTATGTGTATTGTGTGGCCAACTATGGGGGATGTGGATTGCCTGTGGGAAGAGATGTGTATAAATATTTCTGCACATAACAAAATAAAGTCAGTATTCATTTGACTCCCAAATTGTGTGTCGTCCAATATGGGAGGTCGGGAATGGTGAGACTGTGGTGCCTCTTGGGTATTTTACCGTATACCAGCGGAGATATTGGACTGCGTGTTCCAGCTCCGTTACATTTGATGGCAGCGACGGGATTCAAACCTCACAGCAGACCATTGTTCGGCAGTTACAGCCATTTGGGAAATTTGCTATTTCGTATGGAACCGAAAGGAAAGGGTATGTGAATAGACCCGAACGGATAGTGAATGGGGACAGACTATACCAACTTGAAACGGGCCACGCTAAAAGAGCTATTGGAAGCAAGGGGAATTATTGCCAGCAATAAAACCAAAGCTACCCTTATTGTTGAACTCATGGAGGGAGACCGGGCAGCTGCTGCAGCACCTCTTACGGACAGCACACAGAATGAGTTTGGAAGAGAACTCCAAAGCAGACTGGCCTATTTCCCAGGTACGCCTCCCACAGAAACCTTGGAAAGGATTATGTCAGATGTCCATGAATACATAATGGGAAAGCAGCGGGCAGACTGGAGGTCCAGAGAGGGGTCCCTAATCACACCACACATAGTACCGGGGAAGCCTAAACTCCCGTACCATGCTTTTAAAAACTATGTGGAGACCGAAGACATTGATGGCTACTTGCATGACTTTGAAAGGTTATGCCAATTACATGAGATCAACGCCGCCGACCAGGTAACCCTGTTGGTGAGTAAGCTAGCTGGCCGGGCAGCAGAAGCCTACCGCACCATGCCAGACGAGGATAGCAGAGACTACCAGAAAGTAAAGCAGGCGATCCTGGACAGGTACGCAATTACCCTGGAGGCATACCGGTAGCGGTTCCGAGAAAGCCGAAAGACGGAGAAAGATACTCACATGGAGTGGGCGCACCGCTTAACTAGGGCGGGCAAAGGTTGGGTACAAGCCGCACAAGCAACCACAGTGGAGGACATGCTACAATTACTGCTACTGGAGCAATTCTTCCAGGGGTTAACCCCGGATTTACAAAACTGTCTGAGAGATCGGAAACCGCGCATCTTAACTGAAGCCGCCAGGTGGGCAGATGAGTACCAAGATGCCAGGAGGGCACAGCAGGCACAGGCACGGTCCATCTTGGGAGCTGCTAACCGACCTCCCACCATTAACCCCACCCCAGCACTGCGTCCGGGTGGTGGGAACTACCAAACCCCTCCACAGTACAACAATGCCCGATCTTTCATCAGGTGCCACACGTGTAACCAGCAGGGCCACATGCAAAGAGACTGTCCCAGAAACAGAAACCGCTCCACGTGGAATACTCCAACCAATTCCCCTGCAAACCGGGCAGCAGTACACTGCTACCAGAGTCAGCCTCGACAACCTTTCTTCGGGACCGAGTCTAATGAAGAATCTTTGGGCACCCTCCACGAGGTTAACCCAGTACAAGCAGCTGCAGACAACCGACAGGGACATCGCCAAGGGGTACACGTAGAGGGAAAACGCCTTCAGGGTCTGCGCGATTCTGGGGCCACCATAACACTGGTTCGCAATCACCTAGTCCCCAAGCACCAGCTCACTGGAGAATATGTGGCAGTCCGGGTGGCAGGGGGGGCGATTTACAAAATTCCCACTGCTAAAGTACATTTGGATTGTGGAGCGGGGTCGAGGAATGTGGAAGTGGGCCTCATGCAGGACTTACCAGCTGATGTCATCCTGGGTAACGACTTGGGGGAGCTGACCTCCGCTTTTGTTTCTCCGCACCCCGCACACGAAGCGCTACCCGTGGTAACACGGCAGCAGGCCCGCACCACCGCATCTTCTGAACACTCTGAGGCTCCGGTAAGTAATAGTACTGACCCACCTTTCATCCCCTGGGCTCCCCCCTTAGAGTTTGGTACTGAAGTAGTCACTGACCCGTCCCTGCAGGTATACCGGGATAGGGTTACACAGAATCAGGCAGGGTTGGATGGGGAAAGATATGCTTGGGAGAAAGGATTATTGTATAGATATGCTGAGAAGGTAGTAGCAGGATCTGTACCCGTGACCCTCACACAATTAGTCCTTCCCCCGAAAGTACAGGCAAGAATTACTACGTATTGCCCATGACATCCCTTTATCAGGACATCTAGGCGTCAGTAGGACGAATCATCGTTTGACCCAAAACTTCTTTTGGCCAGGGGTCTCCAAAGATATTCGGCAGTATTGCCAAACTTGTGACACCTGCCAGAGAGTAGGGAAGAGAGGGGACCGGTACAAGGCAAAAATGCACTCCCTACCCATAATAGATGAGCCCTTCAGCAGAGTGGCAGTAGATATAATCGGACCCCTAGCAAAACCCAGCCCGTCAGGGAAGAAGTATATACTAACCGTAGTAGACTATGCCACCCGATACCCAGAGGCCATAGCCCTAACCAATATCCATGCGGAGACTATAGTAGATGCCCTAATCCGGATATTCTCCAGAATGGGGTTCCCCAAAGAGATTATCTCAGATCGGGGTACCCAATTCACAGCCGAAGTCACTCATCAGTTATGGAGAACATGTGGGGTGAAACCTATTGTAAACTCAGCGTATCACCCCCAGTCCAATGGGCTCTGTTAACGGTTAAACGGAACATTAAAGCAAATGCTCCGTACCTTCATGGATACCCAGAAGAACTGGGAAAGGTTTCTTCCCCATCTGCTCTTCGCGTACCGAGAGGTACCCCAGGAGTCCACGGGGTTCTCGCCATTCGAATTACTATTCGGAAGGAGAGTGCGGGGTCCCTTAGACCTCATTAGGGAACACTGGGAGGGAACGGTCACCAGTAACGGTACCCCTATCGTCCCATATGTACTAGAGTTCAGGGAACGCTTGGAGACCCTAATGCCGAAGGTACGGTCTAATCTCCAGGCGGCCCAGCAACGACAGCGCAGATGGTACGATACGGGAGCCAGAGACCGCAGTTTTCAAATAGGACAAAAGGTGTTAATCTTGAAGCCAGATCAAAATGACAAACTGCAGGCCTCCTGGCAAGGCCCTTATAAGGTGGTGGAACAGGTATGTGACACCACCTATATAATTGCCCCATGTACAGGAGCAGGCGGTAGACGCATGCTCCACGTTAACATGCTGAAACCCTATCACGATCAAACCGAAGAAGTAACTGCCATATGTGCCTCGGCCGCTGAGGACCCGAATAATCTACCCCTACCAGACCTATTAGCCCAAGGGGGGGCCAACACAGAATTAGGGGAAGTACAGCTAGGAGACAGGCTGAGCACTAGAGAGCGAGCTCAAATACTAGAGCTGATCCGGGAAAAAGGGGATACATTCTCCAACCAGCCTGGGTATACCCACAGGGTAGAAACCCCAGGGCAACACCCTCTTCGACAAACCCCCTACCGCATACCCGAATCCGTAAAAGATCATATGCGGAAGGAGATTGACGAAATGTTACAACTAGGAGTGATAGAACACTCAGATAGCCCATGGGCCTCTCCGGTAGTGCTGGTACCGAAGCGGGACGGAACCACCCGCTTCTGCGTCGACTACCGGAAACTTAATGATAAAACAATTTCAGATGCCTATCCCATGCCCCGAATCGATGAGCTATTAGATAAAATGGCCAGGGGCCAGTACCTCACCACAATATACTTGTGCAAAGGGTACTGGCAGATCCCACTAGCCGAGGATGCCATACCAAAGTCCGCATTCGTCACCCCGTTTGGGCTATACCAATTCAAGGTGATGCCATTCAGGATGAAGAATGCGCCGGCTACGTTTCAGCGGATGGTGGACCGGTTACTGGACGGATCCCAGGAGTATGCTTGCGCCTATTTAGATGACATAGCAATATTTAGCAACTCCTGGGACGAGCACTTGACCCATATAGGAGCCATCCTCGACCGCATCAGGGAGGCAGGTCTCACGTTAAAACCCAGCAAGTGCCATGTAGGGATGGCCGAAGTGCAGTACTTAGGCCACAGGGTGGGTAGTGGGCGGCAAAAGCCAGAACCCGCTAAGATAGAGGCCGTAGCTAAGTGGCCAACCCCTCGCACGAAAACTCAGGTTTTAGCTTTTCTAGGGACCGCCGGGTATTACCGTAAATTTGTATCTGATTATAGTGCCCTAGCCAAGCCCCTTACTGACCTCACCAAAAAGAACTTACCCAAAGTAGTGACCTGGAGCCCAGAGTGTGAGAAGGCATTCCAAGAACTGAAATCTGCCCTAATTCATGCCCCTGTACTAGCCGCTCCCGATCCAACTAAACGCTTTCTCGTTCATACAGATGCTTCTATGTTTGGATTGGGAGCAGTGCTGAGCCAAGTTGGGGCCGATGGCGGCGAGCATCCAGTCGCTTACTTAAGTCGGAAACTACAACCCAGGGAAGTAAGCTATGCCGCCATCGAAAAGGAATGCCTGGCGGTGGTGTGGGCCCTCAAGAAACTACAGCCCTACTTATATGGCCAACAATTTGCCTTGCTCACAGATCACAACCCGTTGGTGTGGCTAAACCGGGTGTCAGGGGACAACGCTAGACTACTGAGATGGAGTTTGGCACTACAACCATTTGATTTCACCATCCAGTATCGCCCAGGGAAACAAAATGGTAACGCCGACGGGTTGTCCAGACAGACAGAACTCGAGAAATGATCTGTGAGCACTCCTCCGGACATCCCCAAGCAGATCCGTTGGGATCAGACCGTGTATGTCGGCTTATGGTCACGGGGGAGGTGTGTAACGGAACCCATCACTGTTTTACACTGTTTTATGGTTATTATTTCTTGGTTAAACTATGATCCTACTTTTATATTATATGTATGTTGGTTTATGCTCTGCAGAATATTAGCCAGCCTATTGCAGACCTAGGCTAATAGATAATCCTATTACAGAGACTTCAGAGATAAGGGAGTCGATTGTATAAAGTGTTTTCATTCTCAGATAAGAACAAAGAAGGATGATTTAATCATTGTCTGATTGTATCAAAGTTGCCAGGGGGGTGTGACTCACCTATTGTTCTCTCTATGTGTATTGTGTGGCCAACTATGGGGGATGTGGATTGCCTGTGAGAAGAGATGTGTATAAATATTTCTGCACATAACAAAATAAAGTCAGTATTCATTTGACTCCCAAATTGTGTGTGTCGTCCAATATGGGAGGTCGGGAATGGTGAGACTGTAGTGCCTCTTGGGTATTTTACCGTATACCAGTGGAGATATTGGACTGCGTGTTCCAGCTCCGTTACATTATGTAAATATGTTGGAATGGCCTAGTCAAAGCCCAGACCTCAATCCAACAGAAAATCTGTGGTCAGACTTAAAGATTGCTGTTCACAAGCGCAAACCATCCAACTTGAAGAAGCAGTTTTGCAAGGAGGAATGGGCAAAAATCCCACTGGTAAGATGTGGCAAGCTCATAGAGACTTATCCAAAGCGACTTGGAGCTGTGATTGCCGCAAAAGGTGGCTCTACAAAGTATTGACTTAGGGGGGTGAATAGTTATGCACATTGACTTTTTCTGTTATTTTGTCCTATTTCTTGTTTGCTTCACAATAAAAAAAAAAAACATCTTCAAAGTTGTGGGCATGTTCTGTAAATGAAATGATGCAAATCCTCAAACAATCCATGTTAATTGCATGTTGTGAGGCAACAAAACACGAAAAATGCCAAGGGGGGGTGAATACTTTTGCAAAGCAAAGCATATATTTATATAGATATAGATATATATACTCCAAATGAAAAATATATAAACATGTTTCACACAAAAAAAGTAATTTACATTTTCTGTAATAGGAGCAATTCCAATAATAATATAATTTACATGATAGTGAACATAGTTAGTGGAAAAAAACAAACTTAATTAAAAAAAGAAAGTATACCCATTCCCCACAATTTAGCATAATGTGCAAATCCAACAATAATGGATCTTAGTCAAATTAACTAAATGGAAATGTTGAAATGTGTTGTTTAGACTTCAGTTGTGTCCAACTCTCTGCGACCCTTTAGACCTCAGCATGCCAGGCAAGTCTGTCAGCCACTGCCCCTCTGAGCTCATCAAGCTCATGTTCATTACTTCATTGACCTCATCAATCCATCTCCACCTCTGTCATCTCCTTCTTCTCTAGGGAATCCAGCACGCTGACCTTCGCGCGCTTCAGAAAAGTGCACCGTCATCAGTGCGCCGAAAACTGCGCCACAGAGGACCCCATCTCATATTTACTGGACCTGCTTGGCAAGGTAAGGATCTGACAGTGTGCATATGGGCCAGGCATTGTTTCATGTGTCGCTAGGAGCATGTTGCATTGCATGTTTATCGTGTTTGTAGTGATAAACATGCAATGCAACATGCTCCTAGTGACATATGCACACAAGGACAGTGACATTACATACAATATGCTCCTAGTGACACATGCCAGTCCCACATGACACACTGTCAGCCCCTTACATAGTTACATAGTTACATAGTTACATAGGGCCTCATTCTATTATCGGCTGTAAAACGGCCGCAAGGCTGCGATCTCCCCTTACGGCCGGCCGTATATCTTGCAACCGGCCGTAAGCTCAGAAAACTTTAAACGCAAAAATAAATTCAAGACGGCACTGTACAGCTCTGTAAATGCTAGGGATCATATTGGGGGACATGAGGATTAATAGTAACCCCCTCTCAAGCTTGCACATCAGCCCAAATCCGAGTTTACATTAACTGTTTATTTTCCGGCCGCAGCGTGGGCGGGTCTTAGGTGCTCCAAGCCCTTGGGACTTTTTCCATGGATTTTTGACATAAATTAAAAAATAATGTATTTACGGATTTGAGTATAGGGGAATGTTGTGCTATTTTTGCTAACACCTACAATCACTTTATAGTCTCCTCAGAGTGCAGGATGGCTTTATTTCGGCTTTATAATGTGCTTAATTGTGTGCCTGCGGGACCTTTTTCCTGCAAGTAAGCTGCGGCTCGGTTTTAGCCTTGCAGAGAGGGTTCCCGGAGCAATTGAATAGCAACCGGGATTTTCTTGCGGCCGAAACTCTTGAGGCCGTTTTTTGTTCAAAGGCTTTCCTCCGGCTCGAGCGGCCGCAAAGGATAGCAAGGCGCCGGCCGCAAGCCTGCCGGAATCCCCGGCCGGAGGGGAATAGAATAGCCGAATAGCTTGCGGCCGGTCCTTGCGGCCCCGCATCTCCTAAGGCCGATAATAGAATGAGGCCCATAGTATTTAAGGTTGAAAAAAGACTTTCAGTCCATCAAGTTCAACCTTTTAAGATCTCCTCTGATCTGCAATATGAGGATTAACTATTAATTCATTAGTTGTTAATTAATTATTAACCAGTTATTTAATGTTTTGGTTTTTTTTATTATTAATTAGTCCAAAGGAAGGAAAATAGAAAAAAAAAAAAAACACAAGCGAGACTTAGCCAATTGTCTCAAAGGGAAATGTAAAAAATTTGGATCAATACTGCCTCTCTAATTATCCATGATAACCCTGAATTCCCTTTTTAACTAGAAATAAATCTAGTCCCCTTTTAAAGCTATCTATCCAATCCGCTGTCACCACCTCCTCTGGTAGATAATTCCACAGATTAACCACCCTTACTGTGAAGAACCCTTTTCTTTCTTTAAGGTGGAATATTTTTACTTCTAACCTCTTGTCAGATGAAAACCTCTTGGCACAAAAAGCTCCCCTGACAAATTTTTATACTGACCCTGGATGTATTTATATAAGGTAATCATATCTCCTCTTAGACGCCTTTTTTCTAGAGAAAATAAGTTTAATTTGGTTAGTCTTTCTTCATAACTTAGTCCCTCCATTCCCCTTATTAGTTTTGTTGCCCTTCTCTGTACCTTTTCCAGCTCTAAAATGTCCATTTTATGAAGAGGTGCCCAAAATTGTACTCCATATTCCAAATGAGGGCGTACTAGAGATTTGTATAGTGGCAGAATTATATTTGCTTCCCTGGCTTCTATACCCTTCTTAATACATGCTAATATTTTATTTGCCTTTGCAGCTGCTGCTTGGCTTTGAGCACTGTTACCTAGGTGGTTGTCCACAGGCACTCCCAAATCCCTTTCCATATCTGATACACCTAGATTTGCTCCATTAAGATTATAAATTGCATGGCTATTTTTCCTTCCCAGATGCATAACCTTACATTTATTCGTATTAAATCTCATCTGCCATTTAGATGCCCATTCCTCAATTTTATGTAAATCCCCTTGGAGGGAAAGCACATCATTATCTGATTTAATTACCTTGCACAACTTTGTGTCATCAGCGAAAATGGAGACCCCACACTCCAATCCTACCTCTAAGTCATTAATAAATATGTTAAAAAGGAGAGGACCTAATACTGAACCCTGAGGAACCCCACTTACCACATTAGCCTCCAGCAAGCAGGTCCAGTTAATATGAGATGGGGCAGGTTGGATGCAGGCTGGAGCGCAAAGTGTCATCAGAGCGCAGTTCTCAGCGCCCTGAAGACGGAAAGACGTGTCACCAGGCAATCCAATTGGCAATGATCAAATCTTCCAGTGAACAGTTTGTCTTGATTTCCTGTAGTACTGATTTATTGGATCTTCTTGCAGCCCCAGGGAGTCTAAGTAGTTTTCACCAACACCCCAATTCAAAGGTGTCAAATCTCTGGCGCTCAGCCTTCTTTATGGTCCAGCTCTCACATACGTATGTTACTACTGGGAATTACATAGTTCTAACTAAGGGGACCTTTGCTGATAATGTAATATCATACTTTTTACTAGCTTGTCCAGCTAGATCATACTTCTCCCTCATGCCCCGTATCAGTGACTAACTATGTGATGACTTTTTAAAATGGCAACCACTTCTATTCATTTAACAACACACACTCACATTTTTATAATTAACTAGCGAATTGCCCATCAAAAAATGACGGCAATGAAATTGTAATAGAGCTAAGGGTGTCTGGTGTATATAATGTGGCTGATGTAGCGTCGTTCGTTTTCTATGTTGTGCGAGTTTTTCGGAATATCCGTAGCTGTTTGGTGGAGTTTTGCGTGTTTAGGGACCTTTAGCCTCGTCTTCGTTTTATTCAGCGGCCATTTTTTCTCTCGCTTAGGTGATTTTCGGGTCTCTAAACTCTGAAATGTGTTGTTAAATGGAGGTGTAACTTCACTTGCAGAGGTCCTCGGTACCCCCCTTGCTGTGAGTAACCTTTTTATGTGTTTGTTGTTTGTATTTGTTGTGTTTGTAATGTTTTTGGGGTTGCGCGGGTTGCGTCCTTGTTTTCTAATCTCGTAGGTGTTTTTCGGCAAATACGTAGGTGTTTAGTGGTGTTTTGCTTCTTTTGACTGCTGTAGCCTCGTTTTCGTTTTTTTGGGGGGCCATTTTTTCTCTCGCTTAGAGAATTTTTTAGTGTTTAAACTCTTTTAATTTGACTTAAATTGAGGTGTAACTTTCGTTTTCGAGGTCCTGGATGCTCCCCCTTCCTGTAAGTAAGCTTTGTATGTATTTGTTGTGTGTATTTGTTGTATATTTCATGTTTTGCAGATGATTTTTCTTGAGGTCGTAATGGGTCGTAACGTGTCTCGTATTTTGTTTGCATTACGACATAAATTTTGCGAGGGTCGGCGCCGAAGGGGAGGCACATATACAAACTGTTGTAATTCCTACACCGTTCACCTGACTTGGATGTAAATACCCTCAAATTAAAGCTGAAAGTCTGCAGTTAAAGCATATGTTGTTTGTTTCATTTCAAATCCCTTGTGGTGGTGTATAGAGCCAAAAAGATAAGAATTGTGTCGATGTCCCAATATTTATGGACCTGACTGTATGTGCTTATATAGAGCCCTATTCAATTGGCCAAATAGCAGTTTAATAAGGCTGTCATCCATATAAAGACTAGAGCGTCAAAGGAGCCTATAGCAGTGGTGGGTAACCCCAAAGCCAGTATAGGGCCACTGTAAGCCAGTGGTGGGCAACTTGTCCCATGAGGGCCGCCAAGAGTCCAGGATTTCAATATCTCTCTTTATTTAAGTTCTCTCTGCTTCAGCACATATGAGTTACTCATTGGTCCACCTGGACTCATGCAGAGAGAGAGAGAGACTGAAATCCTGGACTGTTGGTACCCGTTGTGCGCCTGAGTTGCCCACCACTGGCCTACCATGTCTCTATACTGGCTATCAGTGAGCTGAGCTGGTGCCCAAGATTGAAATACAGTGTAAACAAAATGGAATCCACTTGATTAATCCTATAAATCAGTTTAAGCAGTTCTTAAGCCTTGTCACCACTGATCAGAGAAAGTCACCACACCACAAATAGTATATGAACAGTAATTATAAAGTTCAGATACTTGTAATTAATAAAAAAGACTATTATACTGTAAGCTGTATAATATAATCATAAGCTAAATCAATATATCAATGTTAGTATTAATACTGGATCAAGCATTATTATTTCTATAATGCGTCTGACATATGATCAGCAAATACAAGTAAGAGAATAGATGAATAGGTCACTAAAGTTTAAACACATTTAAAGTTGAACACTACACTTTTAACTGCTACAGAGGACCAAATACATCCGACATCTCTGCCAGTGCTGTCAATGCTCAGCCAATCACAGGGGTTCACTGTGAAAAAAAAAATCCTGTGATTGAAAAATGGGACATGGGATTATCACTGTAAATGAGAACTGGCACACTGTGGGGCATTTTGAGATAGCTTCCTCTTACGTCAGCTTTAGCGTTAGTTAACAATCTCCCCAAGTCATGTTCTTATTTAGTATACTAATACCTGATTCTTATTTAAAGAAATTAGGAAGCAAGAAGTGATATAAATGTTTGTATATGCATATAATAAAATATTAAAAATTACCATAGTGCAGGTTAAATTCATAGTTTACCCATATATGAAACAATTTGACATATATAACACCTGGATCATTAGAAGTCCAAATGTTCACATTACAATAGTTAAAAAGCTCTGTCAACATCAAATGGCGTTGACGGGATTCGAACTCGCACATATGACAGCTGCAGTAAATAGCCGAGGCTGCATGATAAAACCAGCAGTCTATTATAAAATACATGATCTTTTCTTTTCGCCTGATAAAAATTTGTCCCAAATAAATTAGAATTTTAAGTAAAACTACATTATATTTGATCTTTTTCTAGAAAACATTACTGCTAATTCTCACTTAGGACCTTTCCTGTTTTATGTTAGCACACAAGCACGCATGCGTGCACGGCACTGAAATCCTCCTGTTGCCGGGTGCACTTGCGTCCTGCGTCCCAATGTACTCCGTAAGCCCCTAACCCCCTACACCCCTTGTCGGGCCTAACCCTAACCCCCTACAGCAGTTAGCGGGCCTAACCCTAAACCTAACCCTAAGTCCCTAACCCTAACCCCCTACACCATTCGCCGGCCCTAATCCTAACCCCCTACAGCCCTTGCTGGCCCTAACCCTAATCCTAACCCCCTACAGCACTTACCGGCCCTAACCCTAAACCTAACCCCATAACCCTAAACCCCTAACCCCCTACACCCCTTCGTGGCCGTATCGCTAACCTCCTAACCCTCTAAGCCTAACCCTAACCCCCTAAAACTAAGCCCCTAACCCTAACCCCCTACACCCCTTCCCGACCCGAACCCTGTAAACCTAACCTGAAAACCCCTAACCACTTACCGGCCACAAAGAGACAGCTTCATCAGCGCAGGGCAGTGCAGCATGCGTGCGTGCACATAACAGATGCACGTGCACGTGTGCTAGTATAAAACAGGAAAGCACCATCACTAATTTACATTAGAATACATAATATTTGCTCTTTCTGCTTGAAGCAGTGTATTTGTAATCTGTGGTAAACATTAACTGCACATTTTTTATTCTAGAAAGCAACTGATTTTATATAAATAAATATAACCATATAACAAATATAACTACATTTATAATAATTTAACTATATAAAGCGTATGTTACCTAATAATTATGAATTGCCATTATACTAAAATTTAGGCGGTAAAATTCAAGTTACTTTTTTCGTAAAAGGTTAGAAAGCGCCCGCGGGGTTCAAACTGCTGGACGGAAATTTGCTAAGGGAAGTAATCGCTGAGCTATAGCCAACCTGAATCATCATAGAGTAAAGAAGCTTATAGCACATATGCAATTGTTACGTATCATTTATCTGCAATTAGGTCCACAGTTATTTATTGTAAGTAAACACTTATTTACTCCACTGGATATGTTAAACTTATTCAGATATATTTTTTATTTCCCAACTGATCACTTTATAGTCTGGATCCATCCACAAAATACAAAGCACATCATTAATTCACCGCCACAAACTACTATAATGGCATAAACAATAACAAATCTCAACAGCTCCCACATATTAGAATAATATGCATATAATAAAAAAAAAATCAAGTCATTTTTAAGATAGCAGCATGTTTATATAATTACGTACCCTGTCTAATGATGTCATAGAATAACTTCTTTCCAAGTGATGTCATTATACAAAAGATGATGTAATCATCCTGCCCCCTATTGGCCAGGTGTTATATTGCAGTGATCCTTCTGTGCTCTAAATCTGTTTGTGTTTATAAAGTGACTTTATAATGAAAAAAGGCTGATTTTTACATAGCATATGGGTGTAATACATATATTTATGCAGGTATCTCATTGCAATGTATTTGATGAACTGTCAGGTAATAATAATATTAATCACACATATCAGTTATCTTTATTAGTTACTCTCAGCTTATATAAATTTATTTGCCATATTGCTCTCATGATTTCAGAATATTCCCCAAATACAATATCATTCCCATGAGTCAATAGATAACATCCAATGTCCTGGTGATATGAATAACATCCAAATAAATAAATGTGTTTTATTAAATGCAAATGAATTCCCCTTGTCAGTATTAGAGATAAGAATGTATATTTGCGCACTGTGCTAGGGATACATAATGTCCATTTGTATGATACATATATATATATACACAATCAGTGTAATTAAAAATGCAATTAAATATTATTAAGCACAAAAGGGTCAGATAGAGCCCGCGGGTCACGAACCCCTGAAGGGGATAGTCAAAGCCAAGTCCATATTGAAGTTTGAGTGAGAGGGAAGTAACCGCTGAGCTACAGCCAACCCGGAAGTGCCCTTTGTAACTTTGTCTTATAGCATCTATACACCTGTGAGAGTATAACTTTGGGCTTAGCAACATGGGAATGCAGTTAGAGTTTAGAATTCAAATTAAACTTTATTGCTCCATGTACATAACTCCAAGACAATAACACTACCCACTGTATATTCTATTGTCATCATAGATCAGTTTATATGACTTTCATTGCAGTCTGATATAGGGAATCACTTTAACCCCTTAGCAGGTACAGGGCCCACCAGCACAAGCCATAGCACATAATGTATTCATCTCATCTGTCTCTATTCTGATCACATAACTGCTGTAGTGGTATAAACACTAATAATGCTTTTGGGGACACAGCTATCTCATAATAAATAATGTGCACATTGTACAAAATAAAGATATTACTTTAACACTATCAAACAATAATGATTTTTTGTTGTTTGAAGGTATAACAGGTGATATATTTTCTGTAGATCTATTAGCTGGACTGCCTTTTATAATAATAATAATATTGGACAGGGATTACACTGCAGAATCACTTTGTGAGCGGTGTCTACATTATTATTATTATCGTTTATTTGTAACGCGCCAACATATTCCGTAGCACTATATATAAGTTAAGTTACAGGCAATGACAAGTTCAAGATTCACACATTGCAATGAATGGAGGGCCCTGTCTTTGAGCTTGGGATCCGGTGTCCATAGCGCTTTATCTAAAGCACCTTGCAGGATTGAAACTCGCAGACTTACAATCTAAAGGTTCATATCATCTCTAGGTTCATGATATGGCTTTGTAAATACATGTATAAATGAGTTTTGGCATAGCGGATGTCTGTTATTTATACATGTATTGCCTGCAATTACTTTATTGACATTTCTGTTGTTTAGTTGTTCAGTCATGTCCAACTCTCCATGACCCTATGGTCTGCATCACACCAGGTACATCTTGTGTCTGGTTGTGCTCATATATAAGGTTTTTACGGCAAAGATACTGCCAGTTCCTTCTCCAATGTACTGAGATTTGTCTGACCTCTCTGCTATGACCTGCCCATCTTGGGTGACCCAACATGGTATAGCTCACAGCTTCATTGAGGTAACCAAGACCCTTCACCACCACAAGGTAGCGATCCAGAAGGAGGTTGAAGTTTCTACTGCGAACCAAAATCACCTCCAAGATGAGTGACTATTTTTTGTTTATTTATCAGTGGTTCTCAGCCCCTAAATAAATCTTTGCAATGCTCCGTCCATAGCGGTGGGACTAGGTGCTGAATAAACTATTGTTCAGATAAGCATGACTTACTTCTTATGACTAACTCACGTAACTAATGACATGGAGCAAATTGTGGGTAATTAAATAAAATCATGTTACTCCCCAGAAAAGCACATGCAGACATTTAATATCCTGCTAGCACAAACAAATAAATACATATTCTGTATCAAAAGCAAACAAATAAATAAATATTCTGTATCAAAAGCAAAAAGCTTTACGTTTTCATTTCTTGTGGAAATAAGAATAAATGTTTGCTGATTGCGCCAGGGCCCATACACACACAAAAATACATATATGTCATTGAATGATTGTATAACTATTATATACAATTAACTATGTAAAATTTAAATATACATTATATATAACTATACACAACTGTAGTCATTAAAATGCTTTGCCTTATATCAAACTCATGCTCTTATGACAAAGCCGCCATTACAGTGTAGGCCTCACTATTACCAGCAGTACCGGTAGAGGAGGTGATAATTATTTTGATTAAATGTGATCTGATGATTCGGGGGTAATAAGACTACCTACACATATTTTAGTTTTTTTATTGACTTCCAGGGACACATACATTTTTCTATTATGTTAGATAACTTTGTTATTTGTTGTTCAAGTAGTTCAGTTATGTCTGACTCTCTGTGTTCTTTCCCAGTGATGTCATTATACAAAATATGATGTAATAAGTCTGCCCCCTATTGGTCAGGTGTTATATTGCAGTGATCTTTATGTGCTCTAAATATGTTTGTGTTTATAAAATTTCCTTTTAAAGAAGAATGGCTGATTTTTAAATAGCATATGGGTGTAATACATATATTAATGTAGGTACCTCATTACAATGTATTTGATGAATTGTCAGTTAATAATAATATTAATCACACACATCAGTTAACTTTATTAGTGGCTATCAGCTTATATTTATTTGCCATATTGCTCTCACATCACTGCAGAATATTACCCAAATACAATATAATTCCCATGGCTTAATAGATGAGAAAAGTGGTATTTTATTAAATTAATTTATAACATTCAATGTCCTGGTGATATGAATAACATCCAAATAAATGTGTTTTATTAAATAAATAATTCAACTTTTCAGTATAAGAAATAATAAATTATGTGCTCAGGCTTCTTAATATGATTTATATTTAAGCAATTATTAATTAAAAATACAATTAGATATTATCAAGAACAAAAGGGTCAGATAGCGCCCGCGGGTCACGAACCCCCGAAGGGGAGAGACAAATAACAATTTGAAAGTTCGTAAGAAGTAACCGCTGAGCTACAGCCGGCCCGGAAGCATTGCTTGTAACTTTCTTTTATAGCATCTACACAACTGTTAGATTGTAGCATTATGTTTTGTTATATAAGGAAGTAGACTTTTAACATTCAAAGCTTTATTGTTCCATGTACATAGTTCAATGGAAATAATGGCACTACCCACTGGTATTCTAATCTCATTGTTAATTAATGAGCACATTGTACAAACTAAAGATATTACTTCAACACTATGTCAAAAATAATAAAGGACATATCGTTTTATATGTACACATGCACGCTGCCCTGCACCAATGACGTCCCAATGTAGCTGTCTCCAAGTGCCCCGTAATTGGCTAGGGGTTTTCTGGGTTAGGTTTAGAGGGTTAATGGGTTAGGAAGTTATTTTAAGGGGGTTAGGGTTAGGCTAAGAGTGTTAGGGCCGGCAATTGGGTGTAGGGTTTTAGGGTTTGGGGCTTAGGTTTAGGGCTGGTAAGTGGTGTAGAGGTTTAGGGTTAGGGCCGGCAAGGGGTGTAGGTCGTTAGGGTTACGGACTTACGGTTTGGGGGTTAGGTTTTGGGTTAAGGCCGGTAACTGATATAGGGGGTTTGGGCCGGCAAGGCGTTTAGGGCGTACAGCGGGACGCGAGCACGCCCGGCACTAGGAGGCTTCCTGTGCACATAACAGGATAGATCCATAATAAATAATAATAACAATGATTATTATTATTATTATTATTATTATTATTAATAAATAGAATCATGTTACTCACCAGAAAAACATACAAGGTGTGTGTTTGTGTTGCTCAGTTGTGTCCGACTCTCTGTGAGCTCATGTACCGCAATACACCATGCTAATCCACTTGGTATTCATGGCAGAGATACTGGAGTGGGTTGCCAGTTCCTTCTTCAGTCGGCCACAGCATACAGCTCCTGGTATTGCTAGGTGGTCTCCCATCCAAGTACTGACCAGGCCCAACCCTGCATGGCTTCAGGGTGGGGTGTCCTCTTGGATCCCTGACTGGAATCAAATCTAGATAACATCAGTAAAAGCACAGAATCCTAACCACTGGACCACCAGGGAACCCCGTCACAGGATAAGTCCCACTATAGAGAAGAGATAATTATTTTTTTATAAAAAGGGCATCTGATGACTTGGGGTAATAAGACTACCTACATATATTTTTGTTTCTTTGTTTTTATTGACCCCCAGGGACACATATTATGTGCATGGGGGGGCCCAAATGAATTTGCCACTGCAATCTCCATAATGTGTTTTTTTTTTTTTTTTTTATGCCTATATTTTATAGTCCACGGCTAGAATTTATATAATTATACCAACAGTTACCTTATTAAAGTGAACCAAAATATCAGTTATTGCTTAATTTAATCACACAGAAATGGGGTTATTCTTGTGTTTCTTAACAGTAGTTCTTAATCTATAGATAACATGTTTGCAATGATTAGGTGCACAGAAAAGTCCAAATAGAGTAGCACTTACATGATCCAAGGTGTACTTTTTTGTTTTTTTGCGTTGTTCAGTCGTGTTCAACTCTCCATGACCTCATGGACCACATCACACCCTGCTGATTCACTCAGTATTCATGGCAGACATACTGTAGTGGGTTGCCAGATCATTCTCCAGTGGGCCACAGAATACAGCTCCTAGTATTCCTAGGTGGTCTTCCATTCAAGTACTGACCAGGCCCAACCCCTCCCTTCAGCAGGGTGTAACCTCTTGGTTCCCTGACTGGAATTGTACCAAGGTAGCAGCAGTGAAAGCACCAAATCCTAACCACTGGATCACCAGGGAACCCTCCCAGGGAATGGGCATGCAGACATGTACTGCGCGATTAACATGTTCATCACCGAGTACATATTTCTACTTATTCAATTAGATTTTTTATTATCCCAACTGATCACTTTATAGTCTGGATCCATCCACAAAATACAAAGCACATCATTGATTCACCTGATCTGTTTATTAACCCACCACACAATACTATAATGACAACTAGCGAATTACCCGTCAAAAAATGATGGCAATGAAATTGTAAGTGAGCTAATGGTGTTTGGTGTATTTAATGTGGCTGATGTAGCGTCGTTCGTTTTCTATGTCGTGCGACTTTTTCGGAATATCCGTAGCTGTTTGGCGGTGTTTGGCGTGTTTATGGTGGTGTTTTGCATGTTTATGTTAGTGTTTTGCATGTTTAGGGACCTTTAGCCTCGTTTTTGTTTTGTTCGGCGGCCATTTTTTCTCTCGCTTAGGTGATTTTCGGGTCTCTAAACTCCGAAATGTGTGCTTAAATGGAGGTGTAACTTCACTCCCCCTTGCTGTGAGTAACCTTTTTATGTGTTTGTTGTTTGTATTTATTGTGTTTGTAATGTTTTTGGGATTTGCGCGGGTTGCGTCCTTGTTTTTTAATCTCGTAGGTGTTTTTCGGCAAATACGTAGGTGTTCGGTGGTGTTTTGAGTCTTTAGACTGCTGTAGCCTCGTTTTCGTTTTTTTTGGCTGCAATTTTTTCTCTCGCTTAGAGAATTTTTTAGTGTCTAAACTCTTTGAATTTGACTTAAATTGAGGTGTAACTTTGGTTTTCGAGGTCCTGGATGCTCCCTCTTCCTGTAAGTAAGCTTTTTATGTATTTGTTGTGTGTATTTGTTGTATTTTTCATGTTTTCATGTGCGCGTGTTGCGGACGATTTTTGCAAGTTCGTAATGGGTCGTAACGTCTCTCGTATTATATTTGCGTTACGATGTAAATTTTGCGAGGGTCGCAGTTGCTGGCAAGGAGCGCCTTCGGCGCTCCTTGCCAGCATCTGCGACCCTCGTAAATTTTGCTTCGCGAGGGCCACAGGCTCGCTGCGCGAGCCCACAAGCATGAGCAACGGCTTGTATGCTCACGACTATATATGTATATATATATCTCAACAGCTCCCACATATTAGAATAATATGCATGTTATAAAAAAAAAATTCAAGTAATTTTTAAGATCAGCCCAGTAGCAATTTGGTGATTCAGAAATTAATGCTGTTGGCTTTTTGTTTTAAAGTTAACCAGATAATATGTTTTCCATCTGTGTGCTCTTTATGATATAAGATAGCAGCATGTGTGTATCACTAGTTACATACCCTGTCTAGTGATGTCATAGAATAACTTCTTTCCCAGTGATGTCATTATACAAAAGATGAAGTAATCATTCTGCCCCCTATTGGGCAGGTGTTATATTGCAGTGATCCTTCTGTGCTCTAAATCTGTTTGTGTTTATAAAGTGACTTTATAAAGAAAATTAGTTGTTTTTTATATAGCATATGGGTGTAATACATATATTTATACAGGCACCTCATTACAATGTATTTGATGAACTGTCAGTATTAATAATATTAAACACACACATAGTGGCTCTCAGCTTATATTTATTTGCCATATTGCTCTCACATCACTGCAGAATATTACCCAAATGCAATATCATTCCCATGGCTTAATAGATGAGATAAGTGGTATTTTATTAAATTTAATTTATAACATTCAATGTCCTGGTGATATGAATAAGATCCAAATAAATGTGTTTTATTAAATAAACAATTCAACTTTTCAGTATACAAAATAATAAATGATGTGCTCGGGCTACTTAATGTGATATATATAAGCAATTATTAATTAAAAATACATTTAGATATTATCAAGAACAAAAGGGTCAGATAGCGCCCGCGGGTCACGAACCCCCGAAGGGGAGAGTCAAATAGAATCTGAGGTTTCCAAAGAAGTAACCGCTGAGCTATAGCCGGCCCGGAAGCAAGACCTGCAACTATCTCTTATACCATCTATACACCTGTCAGAGGTGAGCTCTGTACTTAGCAACACGAGGAAGTAGGTTTTTTTTACATTCAAAACTTTATTACTCCATGTACATAACTTTAAGGAAATTATGACACCACCCACTAGATATTCTATTCTCATAATAGATCAGTTTATATGATTTTCACTGCAGTTTGATATTACTTTAACCCCTTAGCAGTCACAGGGCCCACCAGCACAAGCCATAGCACATAATGTATTCATCTGATCTGTCTCTATACTGACCACATAACTGCTGTAGTGGTATAAACACTAATAATACTTTTGGGACACAGCTATCTCATATTAAATAATGTGCACATTGTACAAACTAAAGATATTACTTTAACGCTATGTCAAAAAAAAAAAATATATATTATTATTAGTATTAATAAATAAAATCATGTTACTCCTCAGAAAAACACATGCAGATATTTAATGTCCTGGTGGTAGCACAAACAGCTCATAAATATTCTGTATGAAGTGCAAAAAAGCCTCAAGTTTTCAGTTTTTCTGGAAGTAAGAATTAATATTTGTTGATTGCGCCCGGGCCCCCGCACACAAGAACACATATCCCTTGTTAAACTGGATTAATTGTATAACTATTATATGCAACTAGCGAATTGCCCGTCAAAAAATGACAGTCATAAATTGTAAGGCAGGTAATGATGTTTGCCACACAATGTAAGTGTTTTTGTCCTCTGAGTACCTTTGGCGCTCATTGCGATCCTCTACCCTTGTGTACTTTTAATTGTCTGAGAACCTTTGGCGCTCATTGCAAGGCCTGCGCTGAGCGCCGTCAGCGCTTATTGAGAGCCTCTCCCCTTGTGTACTTTTGCTCCTTTGTGCACCGTCGCGCTCATTGTGACCCCCGCGCTGAGCACCTTCGGCGCTTATTGCGAGCCTCTCCCCTGGTGTTTTTTTTTATATGTCTATTTTTTTTTAATAAAAATGTATTAATTAATTAAATAATAAATTAATATACTTTACCTTTTTTTAATAAATATATCCAGCGATCAATATCCTGAAGAGCTAACAATCTGTTTGTATTGTCCTGCAGCATACAATGTAGCTGCACCTCACTGACGAGGCCCAGAGAGGCCGAAACGTATGTCTGGGGGTTTGCTGTTTCTCCTGTTCAGGGTAGAATTGCCTAGTATTTCAGGACTGGATCTTTTGAGTGAGACCAGACTGATATACTACAGTGTATTTCTCCCTGTGAATGGCACAAGTTAACTAAAAGAGGTTGATCTCTGAGTAGGTAACCAGACCTATACAGCAAATCTACTTAGGTATCATTTAATGGCCCTATAAACCTGCTGTCTTTTCCTTGTAACTAAGCAAGCTTCTCCCTGGATGGGAGACCTCATATGCACTTAGTCTTAATTTCAGTAAACCCAGAAGAAATGGTTTTGTGGTGTTTGGTGTATTTAATGTGGCTGATGTAGCGTCGTTCGTTTTCTATGTCGTGCAACTTTTTCAGAATATCCGTAGCTGTTTGGCGGTGTTTGGCGTGTTTATGGTAGTGTTTTGCGTGTTTATGCTAGTGTTTTGCATGTTTAGGGACCTTTAGCCTCGTTTTTATTTTGTTCGGCAGCCATTTTTTCTCTTGCTTAGGTGATTTTCGGGTCTCTAAACTCCGAAATGTGTGCTTAAATGGAGGTGTTTGCAGACGTCCTCGGTGCCCCCCCTTGCTGTGAGTAACCTTTTTATGTGTTTGTTGTTTGTATTTATTGTGTTTGTAATGTTTTTGGGGTTGCACGGATTGCGTCCTTGTTTTTTAATCTCGTAGGTGTTTTTCGGCAAATATGTAGGTGTTTGGTGGTGTTTTGCGTCTTTAGACTGCTGTAGTCTTGTTTTCGTTTTTTTCTGCTGCCATTTTTCTCTCGCTTAGAGAATTTTTTAGTGTCTAAACTCTTTTAATTTGACTTAAATTGAGGTGTAACTTTGGTTTTCGAGGTCCTGGATGCTCCCTCTTCCTGTAAGTAAGCTTTTTATGTATTTGTTGTGTGTATTTGTTGTATTTTTCATGTTTTCATGTGCGCGTGTTGCGGACGATTTTTGCAAGTTCGTAATGGGTCGTAACGTCTCTCGTATTATATTTGCGTTACGATGTAAATTTTACGAGGGTCGCAGATGCTGGCAAGGAGCGCCGAAGGCGCTCCTTGCCAGCATCTGCGACCCTCGTAAATTTTGCTTCGCGAGGGCCACAGGCTCGCTGCGCGAGCCCACAAGCATGAGCAACGGCTTGTATGCTCACGACTATATATGTATATATATATCTCAACAGCTCCCACATATTAGAATAATATGCATGTTATAAAAAAAAAATTTAAGTAATTTTTAAGATCAGCCCAGTAGCAATTTGGTGATTCAGAAATTAATGCTGTTGGCTTTTTGTTTTAAAGTTAACCAGATAATATGTTTTCCATCTGTGTGCTCTTTATGATATAAGATAGCAGCATGTGTGTATCACTAGTTACATACCCTGTCTAGTGATGTCATAGAATAACTTCTTTCCCAGTGATGTCATTATACAAAAGATGAAGTAATCATTCTGCCCCCTATTGGGCAGGTGTTATATTGCAGTGATCCTTCTGTGCTCTAAATCTGTTTGTGTTTATAAAGTGACTTTATAAAGAAAATTAGTTGTTTTTTATATAGCATATGGGTGTAATACATATATTTATACAGGCACCTCATTACAATGTATTTGATGAACTGTCAGTATTAATAATATTAAACACACACATAGTGGCTCTCAGCTTATATTTATTTGCCATATTGCTCTCACATCACTGCAGAATATTACCCAAATGCAATATCATTCCCATGGCTTAATAGATGAGATAAGTGGTATTTTATTAAATTTAATTTATAACATTCAATGTCCTGGTGATATGAATAAGATCCAAATAAATGTGTTTTATTAAATAAACAATTCAACTTTTCAGTATACAAAATAATAAATGATGTGCTCGGGCTACTTAATGTGATATATATAAGCAATTATTAATTAAAAATACATTTAGATATTATCAAGAACAAAAGGGTCAGATAGCGCCCGCGGGTCACGAACCCCCGAAGGGGAGAGTCAAATAGAATCTGAGGTTTCCAAAGAAGTAACCGCTGAGCTATAGCCGGCCCGGAAGCAAGACCTGCAACTATCTCTTATACCATCTATACACCTGTCAGAGGTGAGCTCTGTACTTAGCAACACGAGGAAGTAGGTTTTTTTTACATTCAAAACTTTATTACTCCATGTACATAACTTTAAGGAAATTATGACACCACCCACTAGATATTCTATTCTCATAATAGATCAGTTTATATGATTTTCACTGCAGTTTGATATTACTTTAACCCCTTAGCAGTCACAGGGCCCACCAGCACAAGCCATAGCACATAATGTATTCATCTGATCTGTCTCTATACTGACCACATAACTGCTGTAGTGGTATAAACACTAATAATACTTTTGGGACACAGCTATCTCATATTAAATAATGTGCACATTGTACAAACTAAAGATATTACTTTAACGCTATGTCAAAAAAAAAAAATATATATTATTATTAGTATTAATAAATAAAATCATGTTACTCCTCAGAAAAACACATGCAGATATTTAATGTCCTGGTGGTAGCACAAACAGCTCATAAATATTCTGTATGAAGTGCAAAAAAGCCTCAAGTTTTCAGTTTTTCTGGAAGTAAGAATTAATATTTGTTGATTGCGCCCGGGCCCCCGCACACAAGAACACATATCCCTTGTTAAACTGGATTAATTGTATAACTATTATATGCAACTAGCGAATTGCCCGTCAAAAAATGACAGTCATAAATTGTAAGGCAGGTAATGATGTTTGCCACACAATGTAAGTGTTTTTGTCCTCTGAGTACCTTTGGCGCTCATTGCGATCCTCTACCCTTGTGTACTTTTAATTGTCTGAGAACCTTTGGCGCTCATTGCAAGGCCTGCGCTGAGCGCCGTCAGCGCTTATTGAGAGCCTCTCCCCTTGTGTACTTTTGCTCCTTTGTGCACCGTCGCGCTCATTGTGACCCCCGCGCTGAGCACCTTCGGCGCTTATTGCGAGCCTCTCCCCTGGTGTTTTTTTTTATATGTCTATTTTTTTTTAATAAAAATGTATTAATTAATTAAATAATAAATTAATATACTTTACCTTTTTTTAATAAATATATCCAGCGATCAATATCCTGAAGAGCTAACAATCTGTTTGTATTGTCCTGCAGCATACAATGTAGCTGCACCTCACTGACGAGGCCCAGAGAGGCCGAAACGTATGTCTGGGGGTTTGCTGTTTCTCCTGTTCAGGGTAGAATTGCCTAGTATTTCAGGACTGGATCTTTTGAGTGAGACCAGACTGATATACTACAGTGTATTTCTCCCTGTGAATGGCACAAGTTAACTAAAAGAGGTTGATCTCTGAGTAGGTAACCAGACCTATACAGCAAATCTACTTAGGTATCATTTAATGGCCCTATAAACCTGCTGTCTTTTCCTTGTAACTAAGCAAGCTTCTCCCTGGATGGGAGACCTCATATGCACTTAGTCTTAATTTCAGTAAACCCAGAAGAAATGGTTTTGTGGTGTTTGGTGTATTTAATGTGGCTGATGTAGCGTCGTTCGTTTTCTATGTCGTGCAACTTTTTCAGAATATCCGTAGCTGTTTGGCGGTGTTTGGCGTGTTTATGGTAGTGTTTTGCGTGTTTATGCTAGTGTTTTGCATGTTTAGGGACCTTTAGCCTCGTTTTTATTTTGTTCGGCAGCCATTTTTTCTCTTGCTTAGGTGATTTTCGGGTCTCTAAACTCCGAAATGTGTGCTTAAATGGAGGTGTTTGCAGACGTCCTCGGTGCCCCCCCTTGCTGTGAGTAACCTTTTTATGTGTTTGTTGTTTGTATTTATTGTGTTTGTAATGTTTTTGGGGTTGCACGGATTGCGTCCTTGTTTTTTAATCTCGTAGGTGTTTTTCGGCAAATATGTAGGTGTTTGGTGGTGTTTTGCGTCTTTAGACTGCTGTAGTCTTGTTTTCGTTTTTTTCTGCTGCCATTTTTCTCTCGCTTAGAGAATTTTTTAGTGTCTAAACTCTTTTAATTTGACTTAAATTGAGGTGTAACTTTGGTTTTCGAGGTCCTGGATGCTCCCTCTTCCTGTAAGTAAGCTTTTTATGTATTTGTTGTGTGTATTTGTTGTATTTTTCATGTTTTCATGTGCGCGTGTTGCGGACGATTTTTGCAAGTTCGTAATGGGTCGTAACGTCTCTCGTATTATATTTGCGTTACGATGTAAATTTTGCGAGGGTCGCAGTTGCTGGCAAGGAGCGCCTTCGGCGCTCCTTGCCAGCATCTGCGACCCTCGTAAATTTTGCTTCGCGAGGGCCACAGGCTCGCTGCGCGAGCCCACAAGCATGAGCAACGGCTTGTATGCTCACGACTATATATGTATATATATATCTCAACAGCTCCCACATATTAGAATAATATGCATGTTATAAAAAAAAAATTTAAGTAATTTTTAAGATCAGCCCAGTAGCAATTTGGTGATTCAGAAATTAATGCTGTTGGCTTTTTGTTTTAAAGTTAACCAGATAATATGTTTTCCATCTGTGTGCTCTTTATGATATAAGATAGCAGCATGTGTGTATCACTAGTTACATACCCTGTCTAGTGATGTCATAGAATAACTTCTTTCCCAGTGATGTCATTATACAAAAGATGAAGTAATCATTCTGCCCCCTATTGGGCAGGTGTTATATTGCAGTGATCCTTCTGTGCTCTAAATCTGTTTGTGTTTATAAAGTGACTTTATAAAGAAAATTAGTTGTTTTTTATATAGCATATGGGTGTAATACATATATTTATACAGGCACCTCATTACAATGTATTTGATGAACTGTCAGTATTAATAATATTAAACACACACATAGTGGCTCTCAGCTTATATTTATTTGCCATATTGCTCTCACATCACTGCAGAATATTACCCAAATGCAATATCATTCCCATGGCTTAATAGATGAGATAAGTGGTATTTTATTAAATTTAATTTATAACATTCAATGTCCTGGTGATATGAATAAGATCCAAATAAATGTGTTTTATTAAATAAACAATTCAACTTTTCAGTATACAAAATAATAAATGATGTGCTCGGGCTACTTAATGTGATATATATAAGCAATTATTAATTAAAAATACATTTAGATATTATCAAGAACAAAAGGGTCAGATAGCGCCCGCGGGTCACGAACCCCCGAAGGGGAGAGTCAAATAGAATCTGAGGTTTCCAAAGAAGTAACCGCTGAGCTATAGCCGGCCCGGAAGCAAGACCTGCAACTATCTCTTATACCATCTATACACCTGTCAGAGGTGAGCTCTGTACTTAGCAACACGAGGGAGTAGGTTTTTTTTACATTCAAAACTTTATTACTCCATGTACATAACTTTAAGGAAATTATGACACCACCCACTAGATATTCTATTCTCATAATAGATCAGTTTATATGATTTTCACTGCAGTTTGATATTACTTTAACCCCTTAGCAGTCACAGGGCCCACCAGCACAAGCCATAGCACATAATGTATTCATCTGATCTGTCTCTATACTGACCACATAACTGCTGTAGTGGTATAAACACTAATAATACTTTTGGGACATAGCTATCTCATATTAAATAATGTGCACATTGTACAAACTAAAGATATTACTTTAACGCTATGTCAAAAAAAAAATATATATTATTATTAGTATTAATAAATAAAATCATGTTACTCCTCAGAAAAACACATGCAGATATTTAATGTCCTGGTGGTAGCACAAAGAGCTCATAAATATTCTGTATGAAGTGCAAAAAAGCCTCAAGTTTTCAGTTTTTCTGGAAGTAAGAATTAATATTTGTTGATTGCGCCCGGGCCCACAAGAACACATATCCCTTGTTAAACTGGATTAATTGTATAACTATTATATGCAACTAGCGAATTGCCCGTCAAAAAATGACAGTCATAAATTGTAAGGCAGGTAATGATGTTTGCCACACAATGTAAGTGTTTTTGTCCTCTGAGTACCTTTGGCGCTCATTGCGATCCTCTACCCTTGTGTACTTTTAATTGTCTGAGAACCTTTGGCGCTCATTGCAAGGCCTGCGCTGAGCGCCGTCAGCGCTTATTGAGAGCCTCTCCCCTTGTGTACTTTTGCTCCTTTGTGCACCGTCGCGCTCATTGTGACCCCCGCGCTGAGCACCTTCGGCGCTTATTGCGAGCCTCTCCCCTGGTGTTTTTTTTTATATGTCTATTTTTTTTTAATAAAAATGTATTAATTAATTAAATAATAAATTAATATACTTTACCTTTTTTTAATAAATATATCCAGCGATCAATATCCTGAAGAGCTAACAATCTGTTTGTATTGTCCTGCAGCATACAATGTAGCTGCACCTCACTGACGAGGCCCAGAGAGGCCGAAACGTATGTCTGGGGGTTTGCTGTTTCTCCTGTTCAGGGTAGAATTGCCTAGTATTTCAGGACTGGATCTTTTGAGTGAGACCAGACTGATATACTACAGTGTATTTCTCCCTGTGAATGGCACAAGTTAACTAAAAGAGGTTGATCTCTGAGTAGGTAACCAGACCTATACAGCAAATCTACTTAGGTATCATTTAATGGCCCTATAAACCTGCTGTCTTTTCCTTGTAACTAAGCAAGCTTCTCCCTGGATGGGAGACCTCATATGCACTTAGTCTTAATTTCAGTAAACCCAGAAGAAATGGTTTACTAGGCCTCAATGCACTCCTCATCCATAAGAATATAAAATATTTTTTAACAGGACAAATAGCACAGCAGATTAAACTGCAGTCTATGGTGCTGTAGGTCCCAGGTTCAAGTTTGCTTTAGTGATTGCTCCTGTGGCTCTTTTAAGTGCAAGGTTGGTTGTTCAATCCCACCTTTAGATTAATTTTGGCCTTTGTGGCTCTGTGGGTAAATGCTCCAGACCCTAATCTCTGGAGCTGCTGGTTCATGCCCTGAATTGGACAATCAATTCTCTATGTGAACTATTTTGTATAACTTCAAATTGTTATTTGTCTCTCCCCTTTGAGGGTTCGTGACCCACGGGCGCTATCCAACCCTTAGGGTTCCCTGGTAGCCCAGTGGTTAGGATGCAGGTGCTTTCACCACAGCATCCTGGGTTCAAACTCAGCCAAGGAACCAAGAGGTCGCACTGGTCAGTACCCAGATGGGAGACCCCCTGGGAATACCAGGAGCTGTGGCCCACTCGAGAAGGAACTGGCAACCCACTCCAGTATCTCTTGCCATTAAAACTAAGTGGATCAGCATGGTGTGTTGTCCATGAGGTCACAGAGTCAGACACAACAATGTACATTTGGACTGTTGCTGACCTGAGGTGTAAGTGTCAGCAATATGGCAAGTGTGCAGTGTAAATAGGCTGTGTGCACAAGGGCAAATCATTTCTTTAGTTGTGTAAAACGCCATTTTAGGATGGTAATGTTATTAGTTGCAAGTTAGTGTTGTAAAATGCCTACGATTGTCTATGTGTTACGCGGGTCTGGAGCATTTTCCGTACTTCCTAATAGTATATTTTGTACCTCGTACATTCCTGGCCTGGCAGTGGTTAGGGGTCGTGTAGCCTCGTTTCTCTTTTTTTCGTCCGCCATTTTTTTTGTTGCTTATGCCATTTTTGATTTCCGAAAGTGGGCAAATTTTGTTTAAATTGTCATGCAACCTCACTCCCAGACGTCCTGGCTGTCCCCTCGTGCTGTCTGTGATGTTTATTTAATTTTTTTATTCATTTTATTTGTGTTTTTGTTGTTTTTGTATGTGCTCGGTTCGGCCGTTAAGTTCGTATTTTTTTGACCTCATATATTTTTTTTCTAAGTCGCATTGTGAACGGTGTAATTGAGATTTGTGTTGATGTGTAGTTCCGTGGGTCGTAGGGATGAGCGCCTACGGTGCTCATCTCCACCAGCGCAGTAAGCGTTTCTCAGTCGTGTCCAACTCTCCATGCCCTCATGGACCACAACACACCAAGCTGATTCACTCGGTATTCATGGTCGACATACTGGAGTGGGTTGCCAAATCACTCTACAGTGGGCCACAGAATACAGCTCCGAGTATTTCTAGGTGGTCTTCCATCCAAGTATTGACCAGGCCCAACCCTGCTCGGCTTCAGGGCGGTGTAACCTCTTGGTTCCCTGACTGGAATTGTACCCAGGTCTCAGCAGTAAAAGCACCAAATCCTAACCACTGGACCACCAGGGAACCCTCCAAGGGAATGGACAGACCTGTACTGCGCGATTAACATGTTCATCATCCAAATACATATTTCATCTAATGCAAAAAAATACAACTTTTTCCGTAGAAAAATTCTACTTTACTCAGTGTGCTTAACCAGGTTTGTTATTTATATTACATTTTAATATAAAGTTTACACTGACATACATGTAAGAGTAACAGTTTCTCAGCTTCTGGAATCTAGGTTACATACAAAATGACCATCCTCTCAAGACTTCACATTATTCGGCAGTGCTGAAGCTTGACAAGATGGACCTTTCTATACAGAGAGTCTTTAAAAAGAAACAATCTCTAAAATATTTAGGATAATAACTTGTACAGGGGTAATCAATAGGTGGACCTCGGTTCAAATCCATATATTAGGCCCTTTTCTTTTGGACCTCCATAACAGTATTAAATTTACTATAAATCTGTCCCAAAGTTTTCAAAGCATAAGTGAACTATTGGTTATATGGCATCCTGTTCTTGTGTCTCCTTTACCTCCCGTACCTGCATGTTCTCCTTTAAATGCTGTTATACTAAAATATTTGTGTGTGCCCTATTACAAATTATGGATTCCAGACCTTGACTTAATTTGCACAAATACATTTGGACCTTGGTGAAAGCTTCCACTTCCTTTCAGAAGTGTTCAGGACAATGAAGTAAGCGGGGACAGGTACATTAGTGGCCATTAATGAGCTAAACTGTGTTTTTAAGTTATATTTTCTGGCTACAGGTTTGATTTGCTGCTGTTTGCACATGTATTTTTAATGCTAATTAACGATAAACTAAAAAATAGGTTTAACCTGAAAATTGGGTACACTGGCATTTAAGTAGCAGTATGTTTAAAAATGTTTAAATATTCAATTGTATAAGTTTTAGACTGATAACACGATAAAATCCACAAAATATTCATATAATAATTTGCATTAATTCATTCTATGTATAGACCTTTGCAATGTTGTACTCACATCAGAGATGAACAATGGGATTGGGTGCAGAGTAAGACATAGTCCAAACAGACTAATTAGCTGAGCTAAACTGTAATTGGTTGAATAAAATCACGCTATTCCCAGGAAAAGGGCATGCAGACATTTAATGTGTTGTTGAACTCAGCATCATCCAAATAAATGTGTTTTATCAAACTTATTGCGCTTGACCTAATAAATTATAATGATCAATTATAAATACATACCACATGTATTAATACATACGTGTTTTTAAAACGGAATGGATTTCATAAGTAGTATTCGGAAATCACCATCTAAAACTGAACATATAATACATACAGTAGTATTATATATATACAATAGCACTTATTAAAATGCAGATATTCACATTAGACAAAATAAAAGGGATGGAGAGTGCATGTGGGATTCAAACCTTAAAGGGGTACTTTGTAAAATTCAAGTGTAATACATACTTAGTTATCACAATCCCTCATCCAGTACTTATTTGCTATTGTATGTATTCACCTACTTGTCAGCGTCATAGGAAGACGATTCTTACGATGCAAAATTGTAATGACCTATCACATATTATAATTGTCAAACTGCGAGTCGTCATCACGCGAGGGACGCAGTTCTGGTCGCAAATGCGGGCATTGCAAAGCGAGGGCAGAATTTGCGGAGGTGGAGGCTCCAACGTCCGCTGCAATGAGCCGAAGGTTCGCGAGGGGCCACATTTGCGGAGGTGGAGGCTCTACTGCGCCTCACTCTCGCTATAAAAAAACCCCACATAAGCAGAACTTTAAAAAAAAAAAAAATACGACCCGCGGGACTTAGAAATAAAAACTACACAACTAAACAAACACTTTCCCCTTGCTCACACAGCCTATTTACACTGCACACTTTACACAGGTCAGCAACAGTCCAAATGTACATTGCATGCTGCAGGAAAATCAAAACAGATTGTTAGCTCTTCAGATATTGATTGCTGGATATATTAATTACAAACAGGTAAAGTATATTTATTTATTATTTTATTAATTAATTTATTATCATTAAAATATATATATATATATATATATATATAAATATATATATATATATATATATATATATATATATATATATATAAAAAAGCAGAGGAGAGAATCGCAATGAGCGCCAAAGGCGCTCAGCGCGGGGCTCACAATGAGCACCAAGGGTTCTCAGAGGAGCAAAAGTACACAAGGGGAGAGGCTTGTAATGAGCGCCACAGGCGCTCATTGGGAGCCACGCGATGCGCGCCGAAGGCACTCAGCGCAAGGCTCGCAATGAGTGCTGAAGGTACTCTGAGGACCAAAAGCCTTACTTTGTGTGGCAAACAGCATTACCTGCTTTACACTTTTATTGCCGTATTTTTTGACGGGCAGGTCGCTAGTAATTACGGTATATAAAAGGTAAAATCATTAATAATGATTTTGGAGAATATCACCCATATATCAAAACAATGAGAATGTTATCTATATCATGTATAATTTAAAACAAACACATGGTTCCTAAACATACATTATCTTGTGTACTTCAATGAAGCTGTGAGCTACACCAAGTAGGGTCACCAAGATGGGCAGGTCAGAGCCGAGAGGTCAGATATTCAATTATCTTTGTTAAGATAACCTTATGGATAAGTAAAGATATAACAATAGATTTGCCTGGTGTGCTGCAGTCCATAGCGTCACGGAGAGTCAGACACGAGTGAACGAATGAACAGCAACAAATATAGAGCACATATACATATTTTGCCCCACATTAAAAATATTTATACTCCCGCTGGGTTTAAGTATGTATGAATTGGCATATTACTGTAATATACTTATACATTACAAAGTAAGAAGCCCAAGCCTAAGGCAGCACATTTCTAGGGGGTAGCAGGCTGCCTGCAGATGCAGTTCATTGACATATGTTTGATTATGCAAAGAAATATCTATATGCTGTGTTATTTCTGTCTATAAATGTAGTTGACATTTTCGGACATACCATACATATTTATACTTAAACACACATAAACATGATTTGAGATATAGAAAGGGGAAAGGAGGAGCTGCCAGTGGGGCATGGGGTGACACAAATCTGAATGGCCTAGGCCCCATGTTACACAGAGTGGACAAAATAAAGTGGGTAATAATGAGATGCAGGGTATGAGATAAGGGTATGAGATAAATAATGCCAGTACCACATCAACTCCTACTGCCGTTGGGCCTTACCTATTTACAGTCTTCTCTATGGAAAAAACAAACTTAATAAAGTGCAAAATGTTTTTAACAAGTTTAAAATAAATAAAAACAGCATTTACTTTTTAAATATTAGATTACATTTTTATTTAATGGCAGCAGAAACCTGACAGGAACTGTGGGTTCATGTAAGGTCTGTATTCATTTGTGTTAAAAAAAACTGCCTCTTTACAACAGATCTCAATAGAAGAGCAAGGCTCAGTAAAATACCCCCCAAAATACAGGCAGAATTGCACTCCATGACTCAAGTAGCTAAATATAAGATTTTCTCTAAACATGCTTTTATGTTCCTGGCTTACATATTTACTAATGCGTTAGTTTGTTACATACTTCACAAGCATGGCAGGGATGCTTCCCTGTGAGGGGCGCCCTTTATTTTAGCTTTCAAAAATATAAATGATATGGCCCACTTTCAAATGCATTTAACAAGTAATTGCTCGACTTGTGTATGAGTAGTTATGTTGTTAAAATAGCGGTTATGAAGAAATGTCTGTGGTTCGCTCACACAGCAAGAAAGCGATGTACACACACAAAAACGAGGGAAAAATTGGTGTATGCATACCTTGTGCATGTACTCGCAGTGGCTCCTCCACTTCACTGCCCAGGGGCTCCAAAAAAAAGTGGCTCCAGACCTGTTCACAAGCATGTGAACTTTTTCCCAAACTACACTGGTCCTTAATAAATATGCCGAGGACCAGCTTAGGCCATAAAAAGATGATTTTTAAACCAACTCCTGCAGTTTTCATAACGAAATTATGATAAAAAAAGATTTTTCTCTAAAGTAAAGAATTTTTCTAAAAGTCTTGTTAATCCACAGTAACCTTTTGCTGAACTTTATACAAAAAATTATTAACAGAAAGTAATATATTTTTACACATTGAATGTCATTTATTGCACCAATGGAGATCTGCTTCCCCTGTGATTTTAACACAAATGCACCAAATGAGTTATCCTAAATGGTTAGGGACACAGCCCATTTGATGCCTCATTGCAAGGCTTCATTACGACACCTTAGTGTGATATCTGACTTTACAAGTGTATGATCTCAAGTATCAGTAAATGGGAAGCAATTCATATTTTTCTCTGCTGCATAGACTGCGTAGAACATTCATTTGCTTTTTTTAGACAATTAAGTCTAGTTCTTCCCTAAGGAATACAATTTAGCTCCGAGTAAAATAGTGATTCATTAATTCCATACACTGTTTGACAATGGCAGAGCTTGGCAACCCTCAGAGAGCTTGGGACTTCATCTGCTGGTATCTGTGGTTCAGAAAAACAAGATAAAAGATATATTGGTAATGATAGGGAGTACAAAATATACACAATAACATTTAAGAGGGTTAGAAAGGTTAGGTGGTAGCCAGAAGGGACAGGATGCTATATAAAAAATGCAGTAAAAATGGCGAACAAGTCACCTCTGCACTAAAACTGACCCCCTCCTGTCTGTAGAATATAAATACAGTTGTAAATGATGCAGGTAGAATTTTATCTTTAATAAATAACTCAAAACAAGTCAAAGAAGGGAACGAAAATGGTGCATTGTCTGAAGAAGAAAATGTATAAGAAAAAGGCTTCATGACCTTAATATTATAGCTTAGAGGATAGAAAGGAGAGAGGGATATGATAGAAACCTTCATATATGTTAAATGATTTAATAATGTTCAAAATGGAAGTATCTTCAAGAAAAAGAGGCATGTAATAACAAGAGATCATGAGTTGAAGTTGGAAGATGGAATATTTAGGGTAATATGAGAAAGTACTACCTGACAGAAAAGGTAATGGATAAGCAGAACAGCTGTCCAGTTGAAGTGGTAGAGTCAAACACAGTTAAGACATTTAAGCATGTCTGGTATAAGCATATCCCGAGGAGTAATTAAGACAATCTCATTAACTTAAAAGGACACACCCACCTGAGAAAGTACTAGACAGAACCAACTTATGCATATATCAAAAACAGCAAGGGTAATGAGCATGATGAAAGTACTTATCTGCCCTCTTCAGTGTCCTTTTTCAAAAAAATCCAGAATTAGTTCTTATAATCAATATTGTTTGCAGAATATGTTCAAACCAACTTAAGGCTTTCTTTTTTTTTGCATAATATTTATATGTATATTTTGTCAACCATCTTGCAAGATTTAGTGATTCAAGCATTATACATTCCTTAAATACACATATAAACTAATTTATACATTTTACATAGAAAAAAAAGACAAGAAAAAAGGAGAAGAAAAAAAAGAGAAAGGAAACAAGAGGAACAAAGAGCAAAAATAAAATAACAAGAGAATTGGCGAGGGGGAGGAGCAGGGAGGGGGATCCTACGGCACTATCCTTACTAACCATAAAGCTGTCCCAGATTTTCCACTTGTTCTCCTCTAAGGGAAGCTGAACTAGTTCTCTATAACCCCTTTCCAACATCCTATTTCTATTTACTTCTCCAAACACTTGATTCCATGAAGGAATACAGGCTTTTTAGTTAAGTCTACTATCTAATAAAAATCCACCCCAGAGGAGAGATCAAAAATATATGACGTGTGAAGTATGTCACAACAAGTTCAATAAGACACTAATAAAATTCTACAAGACATATTCTTTATTTGCATCAATAAAAGTCCCAAAATACAAGCAGGCAGGAACAAGAAAGATTACCCCAAAAGATTCAAAAATGTTAATAGAAAAAAAAATAGAAATGGAATAGTAAAAACCTGGGAGAAAATATGTTCCTCCACAAAAAAAGGCCCCCGTGAGATAGATATATAGATATATAGATATGTATATATACAAATTCACATAAAAATTTACACATATACATCTATTTATACATTTACATATACATCTACATAGATCACATATAATAGTTGTGGTAACTGCGAGTTGTTGTCACACAATTTTAAAAGATACAGGCTTCCACATGCGCAATGTGCGCCAAAGGTGCTCATTACAGGCCTCACAGGCAGGAAAGTAATATATATATACTAGCGAATTGCCCGTCAAAAAATGACGGCAATGAAATTGTAAGGTAGCTAATGCTGTTTGGTGTGTAATAATGAAATATATAATACATTAATAAATGAATATACTTGACCTATTTTGAAGCATTGTGTTGAAGAGCTTGCAATCTGTTTTGATGTTGCTGCAGCATTAGTGGTGTGGAGCTGCTGTGTAAGCGTGCTGAATGTGTGCAGTGTAATAGTGTGCGTGCGCGAGACCAAACCGTTAGCGTAGTCGTGTACTTCTGCATTGTCGTTTAATGGCGGGTCATGTGTGGTATGCGTCTTAGCGGAATATCCGTAGGTCTTTTGTGGTGTTTTGCGAGTTTCTTGTGGTGTTTTGCGTGTTTAGAGTGCTGTAGCCTCGTTTTCGTTTTGTTCGGCGGCCATTTTTTCTCTCGCTTAGCGAATTTTTTTGTGTCGAAATTCTTTTATTTTGAGTTAAATGAAGGTGTAAGCTGTTTTTTTGAGGTCCTGGATGCTGCCTCTTGCTGTAGGTAAGCCTTTTATGTATGTGCTGTGTGTATTTGTTGTGTTTTGATTTAATGTAATGTTCGCGAGTTGCGTCCGATTGTTGCGAGGTCGTAATGTGTGGTAACGTGTCTCGTATGTTGTTTGCGTTGCGAGGTAAAGTTTGCGAGGGTCGTAGTTGGTGTGGCGTGTTGATTGCGTTGCGACGTAAAGTTTGCGAGGGTCGCAGTTGCTGGCAAGGAGCGCCTTTGGCGCTCCATGCCAGCAACTGAGGCCTTCGCCCGCAGCCCTCGCTTCGCATTAGCATTAGCATTAGCAACCACTCGTACGCTCACAACTATATATGTTATATTATCTATGCAGATGTATATGTAAATGTATATGTAAATTGATAGATATGTAGATATACACACATATATATATATATATATATATATATACATATATATACATATATAAATATACACACACATACATATATAAATATATATACACATTATATATATGTGTGTATATATATATATATATATATATATAGATATATATATATATATATAATATGGGTATGGACTATGACTAACATTAATAACAATTAATTTTCAGTGGTCTCTAATGCTTATATATCCTAAATATAATTTAAAAAAATAATAATTAAAAAAATAAATACATAAGTAATTAAATAATTGATTAATAATTAATTAACAACTAATTAATTAATATTTAATCTGCATATTGCAGATCAGAGGAGATCTTAAAAGATTGAACTTGATGGACTGAAAGTCTTTTTTCAACCTTAATTACAATGTAACTATGTAACTATGTCATCCCATATGGCACACTATCAAATACCCTCTATCTGATGCAGCAAAGATAACAAAAAAAATGTCCCTTGTCTATTACTTCTGTTTATGTTAAGAGTTTAAGGGGCACTGAAGTTATGCTTATTCTATTAACCATTTAAAATAATTTATTTTAAATATAAAAAGTAGTAATATGCATTGAAAATAAGCCCTGAAAATGTTAAAAATGTATTTTTAATCAATGTACAAACAGATCCTGAACAGACCAGGGTTCAATTTTGTTACTGCATTCACTTCATCAACTGTACACAGCAGGAATTAATGAAATATTGACTTGTATTTGACACTATGGAACCTTCATTCCCCATCCCTTTAAAAAAACTGAGTTTGCTGTTCCAAGGTGCAGTCTGAACAGATGGCACCGACTTTACACATGAAATGACAATCAATAGGTTGTGAGACAATAAGGTTCTTTTAAAGCACAGAACTACATTTCAAGGACATAAAAGGTAATGCTTCCCATTAACAATTTATTTATATAGCCATACATCAGTGCAACAGTCAGTTTTCCTTTAAAAGCAATGTTTGAATGCCCCATGATATATGTTAACATGTGTTACACATGTTAATATGAAGTCGCCATGTCCAGAAGCCTGGAATGGTCCATGATATATGGGTATTCCATGACCCTTTACTAATGCACGACTGACATCATTCAATAAACTAAACCTTTCCACCGCTGTTAAAGTTCCTGTTTTTCTGCAGGTCAACTAATGGGTTAATACTGTGAGACTATGCTAAGCCATTATCCTTGTCACTGACAGTGGGCTAGGAACACTAATAATTTAGTGTACCCTGAGGAATCCCATCCATACTAACTAGTTATTGCATATCTTGCATCTAAATAATTAAGATATTTCTGCTACTGAACCAGAAACAAAAAAAGACATGAATATAGAAGCATTGCCACTTACAGGTTCATAAACCAATTATTTGTAATTGTTTTCCCTAAACATAATCTACCCAGAGTAAAATAAACATGTCTGTAAGAATGGGGAATTTAATTAAATAAACATAGAAATGTGTATTTTAGTTATTAAAATATATTATTATTTTATTTATAAAACTTAAGTGTGGTCTAAAGAGCTAGTTGTGCAATTAACAATGGTCTATATTCTAATAGCTGCTTGCAAATGCCTCAAACTCACAAATTTGGCTGCAGGTGTTTTATTTTATAAATGTTTAGATGTATTCTATTGACTACAGTTTGCAAATTCCGACCGCAAGGCTGAACTCATAAAACCCTGACTTTTTAAGTCAGATTTCAGGGGCCGTGATCATATGATCTGACAATATTTAAGCAAGCCCGTAATTTACTTCTTAATCACTCGCAACACTCTTAGACAGTGCTAATAGTAAATGAGACAGTCATCATGACATTAGTAAAACATGGAGTTCATACATAAACTTCACTCAAGACTATGAATTCACTAGTGTCAAGTAGTACATTTTGTGATCAGACTCGCAATCCAGCAATGTAGAAATCAATAAAATTCGATAAAGCAACTGTTCTAGTCCATGCGGGTTCCATGATATATATAAACCCTTTACGTCCCGGGATCCATTTCACACAAAAAAAACATAAAAAAATATTTTTTATTGTATATTTGTGGGGTTGAGACTGTTCTGCAAATAATTCTAATCTATTTCTATGCTTTCCCAGTATTGTGTGTTTAATAGCTGTTATGGCTCTAATAATTGATTGAAAAAGGCATTGCGAGTCCTCTTGAGTAACTCTTAATATTTTTTTAAAGAAACATGATACTTTTTAAATTTGCACGTTTATAAATATTTGCAAATTAGAACTGCGAGTCTAATAGATTATCGATTTTGTGTAACTTTAATTGGTTAGCACTTGTAAATCTTGAGTTGTGCTAAAACCAATGGAGTTTTCAGCTAGGATTTGCGAGTTTGGCTCGTCAGTAGTGATTGAGGGTGGTCTACTCGTAATCTGTTTGCGAGTAGCTAATAGAATATGTGGCAATTGCGAACTGGCTATACATAGCAGACATTTTAATTACGAGGGCAATAGAATGGGGCCCCATATTTGCACATATATATTAAAACTGTGTAAGTAAGACAATCAGAGGTACATTAGTACAGGAGGATTTAAGGGTCTTACTCTCATCAGAGCTTACAATCTAGGAGGTGTTTGAAGTGATGAGACCTATGGCGAGGGTCCTCCTTGGCAGATGGCTGTTAGTGATTAACAAGATATGTGAGCCAGTCACAATAGATGGCTTTCTTTGAAGTTATAGAATTTGAGATGAATGACCACAGTAGTGTGAATTATGAGTGAATTATGTGACACATCAGCAGCTATTTAAGCCATAAGCATAAACACGTTTTTTTAGACCATTATACTTTTAGCAGACTCTGCTAGTGTATAGGAGCTGGCATGTCATAAACCATTCTTGTTCAATTAATTAAGGGGTGGGCATAGAGCAGGAGTGGTAGCAAACCATAATAAATGAAAGCACTCAATTTCTACGACACATGTAGTACTTTAACCTAAAACTGAATTAATTTAAACCTAAAACTGAAATAAAATAGAAGTAGTAAAATAGGATTATTTTCTGATGCTAAACCATTTTATTTTGCGCTTTCCTCTTTGGTGCTCAGTTTTTACACTGCCCACTTCCCCATAGTATAGACCATGCCCTTGCTAGACTATGTACATTTATGGTGTAAAGGGTACCAAGTGTGCCCAAATATTCCAGCTCTCTTTTGGAAATGTGGTAGATGGAACCAAATATGTGTAACATCTAAGGTATGAGAGTCTTCATGTTACTCTGATTTACCAACCATGTATTGCTTGCCAACAATGTTATGAGTCTCCAAACTTCTCAAGGGGGTAGAACTGGTTAATGTTAAACCACACATCAAAAGTTCCAAATCAAATAAAATTAGGCACTAACAAGTATTTTATCAACTGAATCTTGTATATATATTTTTTTAGTACATTTACATAGTAGTGTATATAGTTTTTATGTCAATCAGCCTTTCCGATCCTCTTCAATGTTCTTCAAGGTTCTGGTCTTATGTTTTGGAGACAAGTTGTTGCTGATTATTTACTGGAGGAGTTGCATATGCTCAAATTATTGTAAAAAGTAAAATTCTGGTTATTGTTCTCAATCTCAATCCACTTTCTACAATTAGTCTGAGTGAGTGGGGGGGGGGGGGGGGTCAGAAATTTTGATATACAAAAATTACAAACGTCAATTATAATTTTACTACAAGAAAATGCAATTTTTTAATTAGCATTCAAGCGATAAAATACTTGTTACAACCTACACTTTTACATTATATCATAATATCATATATCAAGTGTTGCTGTGACCCTTTAAGATATCATTTTCAAAGTCAACCTTCAAATAGAACATAAAACAAAAATCACATTTTTTTTTTTTTTTGTCATGATCCATATTAATGAAATATGTTTTAATTCAACTACTTTCTGTATCCATTTAAGCCAATATTTTTAGTATTTTTCATATCCTCCTTGTTTTGTAGGATGGCACTATCATGACCTATTGGTTGGAACATTATGTTTCTGGCTTTTAGCTCTGAGAAGTATCAGATCTCTACTGTAAAATGACTGCACTATAGAAATACCTGCTCTCGGATAATTCCACAGATAGGAACCTTGACCATCAATAGCATTATTGTTTAGAGCCTTTTTGTTTTGTTATAGCCCTGACTTGTTTTGAAGTGCACTTAACACACTTTATAACCGTTTTTTTAATGCTACAAAATTAGTTTTAAAGCTCTCAGATTGTTTACCTACCGTGCCTAATATGTCTACTTCAGCTTCTCTGACTGATATATTGAGCTCCTTGGGGAGTACAGCTGCACCTCACAAACGAGGCCCACAGAGGCCGAAATGCACGTCTGGGGTTTGCTGTTTTTCCTGTTTAGGGTAGAATTGCCTGGTATTTTTGGGCTGGATTATTTTTTTGAGTGACAACAGACTGATATACTACAGGATATTTCTCCCTGTGAAGGGCACAAGTGAGCTAAAAGAGGCTGTTCTCTGTGTAGGTAAGCATGCATATAGAACAAACCTACTTAGGTGTTGTTTGTTCTCAGATGAGCATCTCTCACTCTTTTTGCTTATGTTAATTTTATGCAGGGGTTGACAAAATAATGAAAATAAAACATGAAAATGGAGTTTAACTTCAAAGTAACTAAATTGCAATTACAAATACAGCTGCAAAGGTTGATTAAGGTGATTGCCCATTAGCAGTATGTGTTAGAAATGAGGTCTGACAATTAGTATTTCGATATGTGAGTTTTCAAAGCAACATGAATTCTATAAAGGCCACATAGTCGGTGCCGGAAATTGCAGGTGGATTGGTCTCAAAAACTGCAAAATTATTTAATGTGTTAACAGGAACTGTCTCAAAGATAATGTCAGCATATGCCAAACGTGGACAAACTACATCATCTGTAGTGGGAAAGCTTTTAGAAGGGTTAATAAGGTATAATATACAAGAATATGTCTATTTGAATGGATTATAGGTAGGAGTCATCATGAATTTATGAGGTATAGGTCAGGTCAAACAAACCTAATTAGTTTCTATGAGGAGGTTAGTGGGAACTTGGATGGAGGCAGTTCAGTGGATGTTGTCTTTTTGGTATTTGCAAAGGCTTTTGATACAGTGCCACATGGAAGACTATTGTGCAAACCAAGGGATAAAGGAATTGCAGTAAATATCTGCTCATGGATTGAGAGCTGGCTAAAAGACAGGAAGCAAAGGGCTGTTGTAAAGGGAACATTCTCAGATTGGACTAATGTGGTAATTGGGGTTTCTCAGAGTTCAGTAGTAGGTCCTCTCCTTTTTAACATATTTATTAATGACTTAGAAGTAGGACTAGAAAGTATTGTCTCTATTTTTGCTGATGACACTAAGTTGTGAAATGTAATTTAATCAGAAAATGATGTATACATTGCATAAATTAGAGAAATGGGCAACTAAATGGCAGCTGAGATTTAATATGAATAAATGTCAAGTTATACATTTGGAAAGGAAATATTGCCATGCTGTCACAACTGATTTTGAGACCCCCCTGAACCCCACAAGCAATCCTGTTATTTGGAACTTAGCAAACTGGATTTCTAATATCCAAGACTATTAAAATGGACATAATAATTGTTGTAAAGACTGTGACGTGTTGTTTTTGTGTGTAGTGTGGTTACTAGATGATGTTATATGCACTGTTATAATGTTATTTTACCCCTAACCAACTTTCTGCCATATTGTGTTACTAGGACAGCAAAAGGTTAAACACAAGCTTTAGGCAAAAATGTATATTGCCCTTCAGAGCGACCAGGCATCTACTCTCTGGCCTCAGTCCATCATAAAGTGATATGTGTCAGCTAACAGCAAAATACAAGTCTGGGATATGAAGTGACCTGGCCAGATAACCCCCAGGCTCTGGTGTATCTGGGGAGGGGAGGGAGTTTATGGCCTAGTGACAGGGTGAGGAGGTCACACTAAGAATTCATACTCCTCTTAGAGAGAGGGGACTGGTGATGCGTGCATGTGAGGGAAGTCTTATTGTGTTTGTGATATATCTATGCAAGAAAAGAATTAAAGTCTGATGTTATTTCTTATATGATTTTCATTCTAATCAAGGGGATGTAACAGAGTTTATTATTTTTGAATAAGTCCCTAACCTTAGAGCTGATTAGGATGACCGTAATGATGATGGTGTCATTTTCGAAATGGGTTGGTACGGCTTGCTTAATTGATCATGTTCACTCTCTGAAATGCTAATATAATCTGATGAGTCATCTCTCAACCTCTCTCCTATATCTGGTTGGGTTTAATTATGGCGACAGCCCATGGATGCCTTCCACACACAATGTCTGTTGCCAACTGTTAAACTGATGGGGGATATATAATGGTATGAGTAGCCAGGTCAAAGTAGTGATTAGGTTGGATTACTGCTCTGGATGGTCATATAATGGCCAAGAAATATTAGGTAATTTTACAGGTCCAGCACTCTGTGGCGCACACAATGTTCCTTCATGATGTTCCCATATTCTAGGATTATAATGCCCCCATACACGCTGCTAAGCAAATTCAAGAGTGTTTTCATGAACACCAGGATTGAGCCAAATACCTTATATTGCCTCCTAAATCATGATTGAATATTTGAGAAGTTCTTCTGCTCAAAATGCAAAGTAGATTTCCAACTGCCCTAATTACTCAATGAACTGGAGGTTTTTCTACATGAAGAATGGTGCTATATCCCATCACACATAGTTCAGGAATTGTACGACAGCCTACCAAGAAGGACTGGAACTGTTCTCATGGAAAAGGGAGCGCCTGCTCATTGTTAGGCTTTTGATTAATATGTTGTTAAATATTTTCATCATTTTGTCCACTCCCTGTAAATTATTCTTTTCCCTGCTATAATAAGTCTCAGATTTTTTTTCCTTTGGGGTTAGCAGATATACAAAACAAAGTAAAAAGCTGATATGTTATTGTTGCACCAGAGTACATTAACATTTGTTATCCGTTCTAAAGCTGCAGAGTCAAGGAAGCTCCAGACAGAACTGAGGGAGGACCCCTGAATGATCTACTGTGTTATTTAAAACCTCTTATACAATAGTGAAATCTGCATAATTTTTAAAAATTCTAATCTTGTTTTCTGTTTCATGATGCATATATGAATTGTGTCCGTTTCAAGTTGCTCCGTGTCTGAAATCAAGAAGTTATCATGTGGAAAGGTCCGTTATTATTATTACCCTGTGTATATTGTCCACACTTTTCATGATGATATATGTCACGGAATTCACAGGACCATAAAATATTATCTAGCTCACTCTTTCCATAAAAGAGCTGTTAATCACTTATTTTATGCAGGAAAGTGGTTGTCATGGACTGTTGGTCTTATAAAACCACTTTGTCATGTTATTCAGTGGTTGTGGATTCACTGTTGTATAGAGGTGGCTGCTTCAGTGTACTGTACATTATATTTGTGGGTGATTATATTCATGTTAAACATGCCTGATATTTGTATGTATTGTTTTAAAAGTAGTTTCATATTAATTGAAGGCATGCTGTGTGACCTGATCTATGGAAGTTTATCATTGAAGGCCTCCTTTGGAGAGATGCAAATATCCAGGTACTAAGCAGTTGCATATTACGCAGCAGGTCTGAGTAATTAGGCTAACTTGGCCTTCTGATCTAGTGGTCTTAATTATTATTAGCATTTATTTGTAAGGAGCCAATATATTCCATAGCGCTATAAAACAAAATCAGAGGAGCTCAATCTGACAATGAACAACACCTAGGTAGGTTTGTTCTATAGGTCTGGTTAGCCTCTTTTAGGTCACTTACGGCCCTCACAGGGAGAAATATCCTGTAGTATATCAGTCTGGTCCAACCAGGCATTTCTAACCTGAACAGGAGAAACATCAAAACCCAGATGTACATTTGGGCCCTGTCAATGAGGTGTAGCTGCACTCCCTAAAGTAGTATGTTACCAAGTAATAGTGCTTAATGACACCACTGTTTAATTACTTGTTAATGTGTTTAGTTACCATTCTATTTTGGCTTGTAATTATGATATACACCGTTCATTAAGGATTGCCTCTGTTTAAGACATACAGCCACATTAAGCTAGAAGCCCTTAGCGGCAACGTGAGACCCACAACGGCTACGGGATTGAAATCTGGGTTACAGTAAACCATTCTTGCGCCGTTGGATTTGCGGACGTGAACATGATCAATTATTCAAACCTGTTGTTACGGGTTTAGACAGAGACAACGGTAAAAGAGATCGCCAGCATTACGTCACTGAAAAATGGGAGTTAGATTTCAAAGTCTTACGGGTTTCAATTACGGGGTACGATCAGACCCACATTCCAGAACTGATTCAATATTCATAAAGCCATAAATATGATATTCAAGTCCATGCGAGTTTCATTATATGTATTAACACATTGATTGCCAGGATCAAAATAACACAGAAATTAAACAGAAATAAAGTATTTGATCACATATATAGTTGTGAGCATACGAGCCAGCTCGACCCGTTGCTCACGCTTGCGGGCTCGCATAGCGAGCCCGTGGCCCTCACAAAGCGAGGGCCTCAGTTGCTGGCATAGAGCGCCGAAGGCGCTCCATGCCAGCAACTGAGGCCCTCGCGAAGCGCACCGGCAACTGAGGCCCTTGGTGCACACCGGCCTGTAATACGACCTCCACCCTGAGGCACATAGGGCTGCAATATCACCACACACCGGGCATATACCCTCCCATCACCCTGTGTCCAAGGCCCAGTGTTAGGAGGCGGCGTTCCGAGCCTCTTCCGGGTCAGTGCGTGTCTGAGCAGCTGATCGGCCATTCTCGGTGCCCCTGTCCCGGCCTCATATGATGCTGCAGTGCCCGGACAGCACCAGGTGAGCTGGCCCATGGGTGCATGGCGGCCCTGGCCCAGTTGGCAGTCAGGCTCTCACAGTCCGCCGTTGTACAATCATATGGGGCCTTCTCCAAGGGCCTGACCCGCACCCTGCTCATCTTCTTCAACCTGGCGTGGAGGCTGCGGATCAAGTTCCCCTATCTGTATGTGATAACCTCCATGATCCTGAATGTGAGGCTGCAGGTGAGATCTATCTATCTATCTATCTGTAACGGAACCCATCACTGTTTTACCATTTTAAGGTTATTTAATTCTTGGTTAAAATATGATCACATTGCTGTACTGTAGATATGTTGTGTTAGGTTCTACATAATATATTGGCTCAGAATATTACAGCTACTAGGCTAATAGATGATCCTATTACAGAGACTCCTTTATAAGAAGCGGGAAGTCTATTGTATAAAGTGTTTTATTATGAGACAGAGAACAAAGAGTAGAATCTGATCCATGTCTGATTGCATCAAAGTAGCCAGGTAGCCTCCGGGGTGTGTGACCACACCTATTGTTCTCTTTATGTGTATTGTGTGGCCAAATATGGGCATGTGTATTGCCTGTGGGAAGAGATGTGTATAAATATTTCTGTACAACAAAATAAAGTCAGTATTCATTTGACTCCCAAATTGTGTGTCGTCCAATATGGGAGGTCGGGGATGGTGAGACTGTAGTGCTTCTTGGATATTTTACCGTATACCAGCGGAGATATTGGATTCGTGTTCCAACTCCGTTACATTTGGTGGCAAGTGGCGGAATTGTTCCCACGGTCAGAAGGACAGCTACAGGAGACACCATTCCGTGGAGTACAAATTGAGGGCAACGCTAGTATCCGTACAGCGCCTCTGGCTACAGCAGGATGGAACCGGCTAGTTTTCGGATAGCATTCCATGATGAGGAGGAGGCGGCCGCGGACTACAGGGATGCAGACAGTAAGGAACTCATGGAGGTAGACTGGGTAGCGGTTACAGTACCTCTTAATGCCACACAAACTGAGTTTGGAAGAGAACTCCAAAGCAGACTGGCCTTTTTCCCACGTACGCTTCCCATAAAAACCTTGGAATGGTTAATGACAGATGTCCACAAATACATAATGGAAAGCAGCGGGCACGGGAGCGGTCCATCTTGGGAGCTGCTAACCCACCTCCCACCATTAACCCCCCTCCCCAGCACTGCGTCCGGGTGGTGGGAACTACCAAACCCCTCCACGGTACATCAGGTGCCACACGTGTAACCAGCAGGGCCACATGCAGAGAGACTGTCCCAGAAACAGAAACCACTCCACGTGGAATACTCCAACTAATTCCCCTCCCCAGCGACAGTGTGTACCCCAGGGGGCCGAAGGTGTCGTCCTTCCCCCCCAGCGACAGTGTGTACCCCAGGGAGCAGAAGGTGACGTCCTTCCTCCCCAGCGGCAGTGTGTACCCCAGGGGCCCGAAGGTGTCGTCCTTCCCCCCCAGCGGCAGTGTGTACCCCAGGGAGCAGAAGGGGCCGTCCTTCCCCCGCAGCGGCAGTGTGTACCCCAGGGAGCAGAAGGGGCCGTCCTTCCTCCCCAGCGGCAGTGTATACCCCAGGGGGCCGAAGGTGTCGTCCTTTCTCCCCAGCGGCAGTGTGTACCCCAAGGAGCTGAAGGTGTCGTCCTTCCTCCCCAGCAATAGTGTGTACCCCAGGGAGCAGAAGGTGCCGTCCTTCCTCCCCAGCGGCAGTGTGTACCCCAGGGGGCCGAAGGTGTCGTCCTTTCCCCCCAGCGGCAGTGTGTACCACAGGGGGCCGAAGGTGTCGTCCTTCCCCCCCAGCGGCAGTGTGTACCCCAGGGAGCAGAAGGGGCCGTCCTTCCTCCCCAGCGGCAGTGGGTACCCCAGGGGGCCGAAGGTGTCGTCCTTCCCCCCCAGCGGCAGTGTGTACCCCAGGGAGCTGAAGGTGTCGTCCTTCCTCCCCAGCGGCAGTGTGTACCCCAGGGAGCTGAAGGTGTCGTCCTTCCTCCCCAGCGACAGTGTGTACCCCAGAGAGCAGAAGATGCCATCCTTCCTCCCCAGCGGCAGTGTGTACCCCAGGGGGCCGAAGGGGTCGTCCTCCCCCCCCAGCGGCAGTGTGAACCCCAGGGAGCTGAAGGTGTCGCCCTCTTCCCCCAGCGACAGCTTACCCTAACAAGGGGAGACACCAATCTCCCAGAAGGCGCAGATGGGACCATGGTCTCTGTGCCTGACCTACCGGGATGCTGGACAGCCTGTCCAGATCACCAACTACCCTCACTGGGACAACCGGAGGAGGGGGTTAGTACAAATTCCCCTCCCCAGCTAACTCCTAATGTGGCCCCAGGGTTAACAGGAGAAATGTTAACCCCCCCTGACCCCCACCTTTCCCTGGCTACTGAGCCGGAATATGTCCCAAGTACCCCAGCAGAAGAGCTGACAGTGGGGCAGAGTGCAGTCGGCCTCAGCCCTCCCTTTGTCCCTTGTAGAGAGCAGGATGTCCTGCAGGTTATACCAGCAGAAGAGCTGGCATCAGGGCAGAGTGCCGCTGGCCTCTGCCCCTCAAGTCCCCTCAGCGTGTTGCCCCTTCACCACAGCGAAATATCCAGGTGCCTGGTTAGACTTCCCCCCAACGGGGAGATGTGTGACGAAGTGCCTTTTGCCACTTTGTCCTGGAGAGGACTCATTGCCAGCCTCCTGCCCTACGACTATGGCCCTGGGACATATTGCCCTTTAAAAACAGTATTCGGCCATACCAGAGTGTATGTCACTCATTCTGGCCCTTTAAATACAGGGGGGTCATTTGGTACTTGCCCTGTGGGAGCGGTGACACCCCAGATAGCTATGCCATGGAGCCCATTCATATAATGAAAGACTATGGGAAAGACTTTAGCTACATGGCAATTGAACTGTGTGAAGAGGATCTGAGCGCTATTCGGTTTTGTGCGCTCAGATCCCAGCTATCTTGGGATATGTGAAATGTGAGTAAAGGTGAATTGCAGTAATGCTGATGGGTTGTCAAACTAGAGAATTGACCAACAAATACTTTTGTCCGGACATCCCCAGGCCGATCCGTTGGGATCAGACCGTGTATGCCGGCTTATGGTCACGGGGGAGGTGTGTAACGGAACCCATCACTGTTTTACCCTGTTTTATGGTTATTTAATTCTTGGTTAAAATATGATCACATTGCTGTACTGTAGATATGTTGTGTTAGGTTCTACATAATATATTGGCTCAGAATATTACAGCTACTAGGCTAATAGATAATCCTATTACAGAGATTCCTTTATAAGATAAGGAAGTCTATTGTATAAAGTGTTTTATTATGAGACAGAGAACAAAGAGTATAATCTGATCCATGTCTGATTGCATCAAAGTAGCCAGGTAGCCTCCGGGGTGTGTGACCACACCTATTGTTCTCTTTATGTGTATTGTGTGGCCAAATATGGGCATGTGTATTGCCTGTGGGAAGAGATGTGTATAAATATTTCTGTACAACAAAATAAAGTCAGTATTCATTTGACTCCCAAATTGTGTGTCGTCCAATATGGGAGGTCGGGGATGGTGAGACTGTAGTGCTTCTTGGATATTTTACCGTATACCAGCGGAGATATTGGATTCATGTTCCAACTCCGTTACACTATCTATCTATGTGTCTCTCAATAAGTGTCCGAAGCTTTGGCCTCCTATAGAAGTTCAGCTCATGGCTTAAAAGGTTTATATATATATATATATATATATATATATATATATATATATATATACGAGACACGTTAACACACATTACGACCTCGCAAAAATTGGGGGCGACACACAAACATGAAAAAAATCAAAAACACAATAAATACATAAAAAGCTTACCTACAGCAAGAGGGAGCATCCAGGACCTCAAAAAATTAAGTTACACCTTCATTTAACTAAAAAAAAAAGAGTTTAGACACTAAAAAATTCTCTAAGCGAGAGAAAAAATGGCCGCCGAACAAAACGAAAACGAGGCTACAGCACTGTAAACCATCAAAACACCACAAGAAACTCGCAAAACGATGCTAAAACTACGTGAAACTACGCTAACGGTTTGGTCACGCACACTATTACACTGCACACATTCATCACACTTACATAGCAGCTCCACACCACTAATGCTGCAGCAACATCAAAACAGATTGTCAGCTCTTCAACACTATGATTCCTGCATATATTACTTCAAAATAAGTATATTTTGTAAAAATAAGTATATTACTTTATTAATCTATTAGTTATTTTATTATTATACACCAAACAGCATTAGCTCACTTACAATTTGATTGCCGCCATTTTTTGACGGGCAATTCGCTAGTATTGCAGATTTGCGAGCTTGAGAATGTTGTGCTATTAATTTTAATACCTAACGTCACTTTCTCTTTCATTGTTTGTACAGTAGTGTGTTTTTATTTGGATTTACAGTGCTACGGATAGGACTTTTAGCACCTTGCGGGTCCTCTCTAGCACCTGGATTTATTGCAATTTAATAGCGAAATTGGAATGTAGCAGTTACAGCCTTGAGAGAACAAAGGATTTGCGGGCGCGTAGTTTAAATTTCCACGTCCCGTAGGGTTTTTTCGCACCTAACCCGCAAGTCATTTGTTGGTAGCTTTAAGAGGCCAATTTAATAGCTGGAAGTCTTGCGGGCTACGTTATGGGCTAAATTTTTCAACAGAGAGGGAATTTAATGTGGTTGATAACTATGTTCTTTTGATGGTTGGGATTTCGATTCTCTATTAGTGGCTGTCTGACCTGACGAAAGGCTACTGCTGGTCAGATGTGGAAAGGGACCCTGTGCACAGACAGAGAGCTGACCCAGTTTTGTCACCAAATATGTAAGAGAACAAAAAGAACATTAGACTATACAGTACAATAAACATAAGACAAACTTATACAATGGAGTTGAGGTTCCTGTTCTGCAAAGCTTACAGTCCGGAGGAATAATCTGGACAATGAGGCAAGAGGAGGACATATATGTATAATGACAGTGACAGCTTAGCAGAGACTCAATAAGCCTATATTACAATCCATTAACGATTAATTCACTGCAGTGCTTTAAATGTTCTCATTCATATAACTAGCATTAAGTTAGGGGATTTGATTTCTAAAGGTTGCAGAACCATTTATTAAAAAATAAAAATGTACTGCATTAATTAAATGACGATATTTGCTCAATATATATTTAATAACAACTTTTTCATAATGTTATCAGAATACAGTAATACCCAGTTTAATGTTCCACATGTGTTCCTGCAACAACGTTAAACAGGGCATTTTATCGCCATGTCGCTCAGACAGCCATATGGCGAATCAGAGATCGCTGAGCGGAGATTTAAAGGGCTCAACAGGATTTGGAGCTCAAAAAACGTGCTATCGAAAGGTATAGCGCTAAGCAGGAAATTACAGGGAAAAAGAGCGCTATAGCGAATCAGCGCTCAAAGGAGAAGGGTTAAGTGCGGTATACCTGTATGATTCAGGGAAGCTAAGATCTATATAATTACAAACATCCTTTTTGTGGATGCAGTCTATATAACTAACATTCTGAAATGAAGGGGTTAAAAGCCTTGCAAAGAAAGAAAAAAAAAAAAAAAAAAGACCAGAAAGCGCCCGCGGGACTCGAACCCCTGCAGATTCGTTCAATAAATTGAAGCAACGAAGTAACCGCTGAGCTAAAGCTGGCCTCGAGGAAAGGGGCCTTCAGATTCATACTAGTATTTATGGAAAAGCAAGGAGGAGTTTCATAATGTCCTGAGCTTCATGCCAGGAGCATCTACTTGCCAAGCAGCTGCCTCATTTCCTCTTATATTACTAAGCACTGCAATCTCATTTGCACACGTTAACCCTTTCCCACACACAAGGGTAAGCCGTAAACTGCACTGCAATCTGTTGCAGAGATGAGAAACAAAGGTTTATTCAATGTCAGGATATGTAATCAATCCGGGCATTGATCAAATTAATATTCAGACATCCTGGGAGGAGTTTTAACATCAAGGGAGCTATGAAAACAAAAAACTCATGACTGGATGTACATCTATAAATATATATGATATGTTTGTTTTATTAAAGGGCTACTGTGGTCAAATATTTCTATATTGTCTTTTGCAGTCATATAGCAGCTTCATGATTCTGAATGCATCTGATAGAGGAGAATCAATAGTGTATGCGTATGCAAACATTTTTTTGCATGAAAAAAATCCCAAAATAAGCATTAATAAACTTACCCTGACATTTGCAAATTTCTTCAGTTTTCTGTCAGTTGATTTTGGGAAGAAATGCTATTGAAAATTTAAGCTAAATAAGAATAACATTCATAATTTGTTTTTGAAAATCAGAGGCAGCTAAACATTGTTGCATTGTCTGGGAAGTTAGTCTCTGCAGCAAAGCATCATGGGAATGTGCAGTCTTTTTTTCTGCACCATAAGGAAGCAAGGAGGAGCCCATGCATTGCTGCTGGGGATTTCTGCACTGTGCTGCTGTTGGCTTGAAGGTTAGTATAGGTTAAAAAAGTAACCCTAACCCTAACCCTAACCTAACCCTAACCCTAAACCCTAACCCTAACCCTAGTACCAGGTGCCTATGAAGGCACCCCAAGGGGTGTGGAAACCATTTTTTAAAATTAAAATAAACCTGTATGTGTATAGAATGACTCAATGTAATGTGTGTTTCTGATATAAGCAGCATGTGTTAGATTAGAAAAAAGTAAAAACAAAGACACTTCCATATACCTTTAAATAACTCAACGTAATATAGAACAATAACAAACACAGCCTTTACATCTTTAGCTTTTCTACAGCGTTATTCATTATTGTAGGCATCCATTTTCTTTCTCTGCTGATTCTATGTGTAACTTTCTCATGGGGGTATGTGCTTGTAAACTACCATATATACTCGATTATAAGCCAAGTTTTTCAGCCCTTTTTTTAAGGCTGAAAAAGCCCCCCTCGGCTTATACTCGAGTCACCCCTGTGTCTCCCCCACCCGTGTCGCTCTCCCCCTGTGTCTCTTCTCCCCCTCTCCCTCGTGTCTCTTTACCTCCCCCTCCCTTATAATCCTCCCTCCTCAACCCCCTCCTCATCCGACCTTCTCATCCTCAACCCCCCTCCTCATCCTCCCTCCTCAACCCCCCTCCTCATCCTCCCTCCTCATCACTTTACCCCTCTCTAATTACCTCCCCCTCTCCCTTTCCCTTCTCTTACCTTCCATCAGCTGCTCCTCCGTGCATCTTCCGGCTGTATCGGGATCCGGCATATGCTAATGATGTGACGTCACATGCGCTTCACATCATTAGCATATGCCGGGTCCCGACATGCACAGACAACATTATATCTCTGTTTTGCATTGATAAATATGTATTTAAATATATACAACATATTTACCTTGACTTAGGAGAAGGTTAGTAAGGCTTTTGGGAATTATTGCAAGGGCATTCTAGAAATGGTAGTATTATATTCTGTAAATACAAAGCATTGAACTGTAGCAAGAGTGCCCAGGGTCTTAGTCTGGCACCTGTATTGAGTACTAGTAGTACTGATTGATAATCCCATGCAGAGAGTGGTTTGCCGGGCAATCAGCAGTTAATCAGAAAATAATTAAAAGTGATGTTGTGCACTGTCTGAAAAGTACAGGGGCACAACACAGACATCTGCAGTCTCTGTGGTGCAGGGGTTCATAACCAAAGAGCAGTGGTGTATTTCTGCTTAGCCCTAGGCTGTTTTATGTTTGAATAGTTTGCGTATATGCATAGTAAGGTTTATATACATTGACATTTCCATCTGTAAGAATATATCACAGAAAATTGCTGACGTACCAGTTACTGACTGTGCAGCAGGTGCAAAGCGTCAGGGCCCACAACAGAGTACGGCCCCTCTGCTGCTTGGAGTAAAGGGAGAATGTAAATTTATTAGCAGAGAGAGCAGATAATCATTTTTATAGATTGGTAATCTGACCACATGGGTTCCCTGGTGGTCCAGTGGTTAGAGTTTGGTGCTTTCACTACTGCAACCTTGGTTCAACTCCAGTCAGGGAACAAAGAGGTTACACCACCCTAAAGCCATGCATGGTTGGGCCTGGTCAGTACATGGATAGAAGACCACCTAGGAATACCAGGAGCTGTATGCGGTGGCCCACTGGAGAAAGAACTGACAACCCACTCCAGTATCTCTGCCATGAAAACTAAGTAGATCAGGAGAGTCAAACATGACCGAACAACAGCAATCTGACCACTTAGGGGTGATCTGTCCTCCTACATATATTTTTGGCTTTCTTATTGACTCATACAGTCACCTACCAAAAATTGAAAAGGGTCCCTAAATTATTTTGCACCCGGGCCCTCCATTCACTAGCTCTGCCTATCACATATTATAACTGTCGAACTACGAGACGTCATCACGTTTTCCGTGGTGCGTACAACTTCGGCGATGAGCGCCAAAGGCGAGCCGTTAAGGCACAAAAACTTGCAGCACAGCACTTAGGAGATGAGCGCCGAAGGTGCTCATTGCCTGTGAGCCGCGCGTAGCGAGGCGAGCCGTTAAGGCACTAACATGCACAGCACTTTGGCGATGAGCGCCAAAGGCGCTCATCACATGCGAGCCTCACGTAGCGAGGTGAGCCTTTAAAGCAATACAACTCACAGCACTTGGGCGATGAGCACCGAAGGCACTCATTGCCTGCGAGGCGATTAGTGGAGGCAATGAAACACGCGGGACTAAGCCTACAAACACTTAGGAAACGCGGGATCGCCTTGCACACTTATTAAATGGCCATTCCCCCAATTGATTAGGGCTATATAAGCACATAGCATCTTTTTTTTAAATACGTTTTTAGTTACTGAAGACCATGCTTTTGCATAAAAGTTCACTAAATAAACACTTCTGGAAAGAAATATATGCTATGTGCTTTTATACAGTCCTAGTCAATTGCCCCATTTGCAATTTAATAAGGCTGTTAGGCTGCAAGCAGTTGACAAACGCAACACTTAAAAAAAAAAAAACATTACGAGACGCGGGACTTAGAAAAAAAAATACGAGGTAGGAAAAATACGAAATTAACGGCCAAACTGCGAAAAACTAAATACCCGAAAAACACACACAAAAAACAAACAAACAACAAAAACATCACACACAGCACGGGGGAACAGCCAGGACGTCTGGAAGTGAGGTGGAACGCGAATTTAAGTCGATTTTAAAAACCTTCGGCACTCGAAAATCGTCTAAGTGAGAAAAAAAATGGCGGCCAAAAAAGTGAAAACGAGGCTACACGACTCTGGACCGCGCAACACACCGCCAACCGCATACCACTTTCACACAGGAACGTACAAGGTAGAAAATACACTACTACAAAGAACGCCAAATACTCGCGAACCGCGTTGCACATACACAAACGACGTAACATTACACTCCGTACTTACACATTACACTCCAGCTGGACATTATATGCTGCGGGAAAGTAAAAAAATATTGATAGCTCTTCAGCCTATTGATTGATGGATATATTAATTACAATTAGGTAAAGTTTATTAATTCATTAAGTAACTAATTAATTGATTATTATTTACAAAAATATAGACATATGTATCTGTCTTTCTGATAAGCGCAGCGGCTGCTCAGAGGAGCAAAAGTACACCAGAGGCGAGGCTAGCAATGAGCACCAAAGGCGCTCAGTGCAAGGCTTGCAATGAGCGCCGAAGGTCTTCACAGTACAAAAAACTTCACATTGTGTGGCAAACAGCATTGCCATGGCTTCAAATTTTATTGACAGCCATTTTTTGATGGGCAAGTCGCTAGTACTGTATATATACATAAACACACTTTCACTTATGCTTGAATACATAGATAGGAGAAAGAAAGTAGAGTGAGTGCCAGGGACATCTGAATAGGCCTAGGAGAGCATAAAACCCAAGTACGCCCTATAGCAAATAAAGTTTATTATTTTGTTTATTTTACATGTATAAAAGAGAGGAAGGTTTATGAAAAAAAGTGTCTGGAGAAAGAGTTTACATGAGTTATGAGTGATAGAGAAGTTGACATGGAGGGGGAAGATGTTAGTGAGTATAGCGAGAGGGAGAAAGGTTGATGATGAGAATGGTTTGGGGTGAAAAGAGTTGAATATCTGTATAGCACCAATAGAAAATGAATTGAAGGCCCTGGCCTTGATCAAACAATCAGACTTTTTAAATGTTTTTCTACAAAGCATTTTGCCAGGTACAGAGCTCTCAATTAAGTAAATGAAACAAAAGAAAACAAAGGAGAAGGACCAGGGACTTAGTCATTTTGTTGAGTGTATAGGAAAAAACTGTAGTATTATATCCAGTGTATCTATGACTCAGATTTCCATTGGACCAAAAGGCCATGTACTAGGGAGACCACAGGATGACTGGCAGTAGTCTGTTTAGGTGTGTTTATGTTTTATGTTGCCCCAGACGTATGCAGAATTTATCACCGGTGGCCCAGTTACTAGTCCTCCTTTCCATTTACTGTAACGCCATATTAAGATTATGTCATGTACAGGTATAATTACAGATAGGAGTATCATTACATATAGATGCCTTACTACCCCCTAGCACTGCACTGTCAACATCAGGTAGGTTGCTGCACTGCCCGCTGAAAATGTTCTCAGCCTTATCAACATAGATAAAAATCCATCACTGGCAGCAGGCTAGGTAGCTCCTCACATACTTCAACCAAATATCCAGTCCCCAGTTCTGCAAATTCAACTAAACTAGAAGCAAACTATAATTTATAAGGCTGGTAATCTGTTTTTTGCTGACCTGGTCAAAATGCATATTAGTACTTTTGCATGTTCTACCTTGTGTCACTTTAATTTTTCTACTAAATGAATTGAGTTCATTTTAAATAGGAAAAACTACAATCTTTAAAGTAAAGTGTTATCAGCAAATAAAAGTCCAGACAGTGCCTGCAGGTGTCAAGCACAAGAAAATGGATTTAGTAATCTGAAGAACGGACATAATCACTGAGCTAACATCGTGCAGGAGGTAACCAGCCAACCGTGAGACAGCCAGCCTTGTGTATCATGCAGGTGTTCTATGTGGCTCCTAAAAATAAAACCACAAAAAATGAAAAATCCTCACTAATGTTTATATAAAAACTAGCCAAATCAGTACATTCCTCACCAAGGATTTTAAAGGTCTTCATATTTACTGACAGGCTGAATTTATTTTTGCCCATTCTTATTGTAAGCCTACACCTGTGGGTAGAACTAATAAATGGAAGACCTGATGAACAACACTTCATCAATTTTTCCTCATTCCCCATTATTTTTCTCCGCTATCCTCCTTCCTGTCTCTCTCCTACTCTTTAATCCTCTCCACTCCAGTCTTTCTCTGTGACCTCCTGATCTCTTTCTCTCCCTCCAGGTGCAATATAGTGAGTACCCTCTGGTCTTCTCCCTTGACTACTAGCCAGGTCTCCTCCGACCCCTGAACAAGTTTGTATACCAGGGGTAATCGGTACAGGTTTGGATACTCATAGCAACCTGACTCCCTCCATTGTCTGGAGAACCACAGGGCACTGCATTCACATGACAGCTGCCCGAGGGGTACCATAAGCCTAGTGCTTTTACCAGTGGCGGCTGGTGACTTTCCAAGTTGGTAGGGCGGAAGGCATAGACCTGGCCCCTCCCCTTAATTTGACTCTGCCAAAAAGTAGAAACTCCACCCCTTCACAACATGTTACTGCCCACTGACAGATACTCCACCAACTTACTTATTTTTTTCTTTTCCTGTCACTTTACGTATGTGTTATCTTGATGAGGGTGAGGTGGTACTCTTTCTGCTCACTATTCTAATGATGGGAATGGCTTCTATTTTCTTGATGACATGCAATAATTAAATAGAACACATGTAAAACGTATAAAAGACGTATTGCTGTGGCAGCTCCGATAGAGAGAGACAGGGATAGAGAGAGAAGGATGGAGAAAGAGAGGGGGATAGCGAGAGGGATAGATAATCAAGTAGTAAAGAACAATTCAGCATAGAAGACTTCCGAAGATTTCCGAGAGAAGACCCTGATGGTGGAAAAAATGTAAGGCATATAAATAAGGGGAAGACAGAGGAGGAGATTGATAGATGAGGTTATTGAAGCAATGAACATGAACTTGAGTAAGCTCAGAGGGGTAGTGGCTGACAGATGTGCCTCATGTGCTGTGGTCGATAGGATCACAGAGAGATGGGCATGACTGAACAAAAACAAAAGTAATGGGAAAAAATACTATTTTTTAATAAATTTTTACAACACTACACGGGCTAAATGCTCCTACAGGTAGACTGATTGAAGTAAAACCTAAAAAGCAAACATCAAGTTATTTTACTTGACAATACAAGAACTAAAACGGAAGTAAAAACCACCCAACCTCTTGTACCATACTCCATCGTCTTAAACTGGCTACAAGCCCTGTGTATCGTTTAGATGAAATAAAATCAGATGTTAACTGTTATACTAAACTGTACTAAAACTGTTGATTGCAAGCTCCACAAGTACATAAAATGTATATTCTATATGATATATGTGTGTTTATATATATATATATATATATATATATATATATATATATATATATATAACACGCACTTTTTCTCCCTGAAAATAGGGAGCAAATGAAAGGTGCGTGTTATACACCGATATTCCCTCCCCCCTCCTCATCCTCAACCTCCCTCCTCATTCTAAACCATACCCCCCTCCGCAACCTAAACATCCGGTATATGCTAATTACTTGCCGCGCATATGTGACGTCACATGCGCACCGGGTCAAGGAGCGGAGCGGAGGCCGGAGCAGAAGCAGGTAAGTGAGGGGTAGGTATTTAGGGGGGTTTAGGTTGAGTAGGGGGGGTTAGAATGAGGAGGTGGGTTTAGAATGAGGAGGGGGGTTGAGGTTAAGGATAGGGGGGTTGAGGTTGAGGAGGGGGGTTGAGGATAGGGGGGTTGAGGAAGGAGGATGAGGATGGGGGTTTGAGGATGGGGGTTGAGGAGGGGGTTTGAGGAGGGAGGTTGAGGAGGGGGTTGAGGATAGGGGGGTTGAGGAAGGAGGATGAGGGAGTTGAGGAGGGGGGTTTAGGGGGTTTGAGGATGGGGGGTTGAGGAGGGAGGTTGAGGAGGGGTTGAGGATGGGGGGGTTGAGGAGGGAGGATGAGGAGGGGGTTAAGGGTTGAGGAGGGGGGTTGGGGTTGAGGAGGGGTGTTGAGGAAGGAGGATGAGGATGGGGGGGTTGAGGAGGGGGGTTGAGGGGGGTTGAGGAGGTGGTTTGAGGAGGGGGGTTAAGGAGGGAGGACGAGGAGAGAGGTTGAGGAGGGGGTTGAGGATGAGAAGGGGGGTTGAGGATGAGGAGGGGGGTTGAGGATGAGGAGGGGGTTGAGGATTAGGAGGGAGTTGAGGATGAGGAGGGAGGTTGTGGATGAGGAGGGGGGTTGAGGATGAGGAGGGGGGTTGAGGATGAGAAGGGAGGTTGAGGATGAGGAGGGGGGGTTGAGGAAGGAGGATGAGGATGGGGGGTTGAGGAGGGGCTTTGAGGGAGTTTGAGGATGGGGTGTTGAGGGGGGTTAAGGAGGGAGGATGAGGAGGAAGGTTGAGGAGGGGGTTGAGGATGAGGAGGGGGGTTGAGGATAAGGAGGGGGTTGAGGATAAGGAGGGAGGTTGAGGATGAGGAGGGGGGTTGAGGATGAGGAGGGGGGTTGAGGATGAAGAGGGAGGTTGAGGATGAGGTGGGAGGTTGAGGATGAGGAGGGGGGTTGAGGATGAGGAGGGGGGTTGAGGAGGTGGAGGGAGGTTGAGGAGGGGGTTGAGGTTGAGGAGGGGGTTGAGGAAGGAGGATGAGGATGGGGGGTTGGAGGAGGGAGGATGAGGAGGGAGGCTGAGGTTGAGGATTTTGCTTCAAAGTTCTTTATTTTAATTTTTTTTTTTTTTCCCTGAATTTTCCTTCTTAAAATGAGGTGCGTGTTATATGCCGATAAAAACGGTACATACACACACGTCATATACATTATAAATGTTCTAGTGGACATACTTACACACACACATATACACATACAAAGGAGTGGAGGATATTATTACAATATTTAAAACAGGGAAACCTGAGAAACCTTTGTAGGAGCACAAGAGGGTGCTTTCTAGAAGCCTGGAAAAAAAGGTCCATCATAGGGATGCAGATGCCTTATTCTTTGTAAATATAGAATACAAGCTTTATTCTAGGAGCCTGAAAGGAGGTCCTCCATAGGGATGCAGATGCCTTATGTAAATATAGAATACAAGCTGTACTCTAGAAGCCTGGAGGGAGGTCCTTCATACGGATGCAGATGCCTTATTCTATGTAAATACAGAATACAAGCTGTACTCTAGAAGCCTGGAAGGAGGTCCTTTATAGGTATGCAGATGCCTTATTCTATATAAATACAGAATACAAGCTGTACTCTAAGAGCCTGGAAGGAGGTCCTTTGTCATGAATCAGCCAGTGGCCATATTGGATTTGGGTGTGAACTATGCTGGGGCCATTTTGTGACTGGCAGCGGTGGCCATTTTGGACTGGGTGGTCTTCCACATGCTGTTGCCATGGGGAGGAACAAAAGGTTTGGGGCTCCCAGACACCCTGTTATACTGTTATACGGTTATACTGTTATATTATTATGATTATTGTCTAAGGAAATGAGCAGGGTTCCCATCACCATCAATAAAAGTCATCATAATGCATGAGATGGATTGATGTGGAAACCCTGCCCCAATCCCATATACTATGAGGACATTAGGTGGTTTTATGTGGGGTGCGCTTTTACGCTTGTACTTAAATAGACTGACAGTGTGTGGAATATGTACACATATGTATATGATAGTATGGGGTAGTCATGCTGGATACATTGCCACATACATCTTGCAACAGGAGAAGGACCCCAGCTGGCCACCAAGGTTAATCCTTTAAGTACACATACTTAAGTCAGGAACAATGGGGTCTATACAGACATTGAGGCACCATAACCCCAGGGGGTCTACAGGTATTCTCACTCAGAGAGTCAAGGCAAAGTCCAGAGGACAGGGAGATGTTTCTCCCTTGAGAGCCAGGCAGCAAATGACTCTGTTAGCCACACCTAGTGGGCGGCCCAGGGGAGGGGTCTGGAAGTTCCCAGAGCTTACCTCTAGTCCATTGGCTAGAGGTAATCAAGTTACTATGGAGATTACCCCATTGGCCAAGAGGAAGATAAGGGTTGGACAAAGGGGTAGCCACTCCCTGTACTGGTTTTGTGAGTTGTTTAAATACTTGTGTAAAAATAAAGAAGTGGTTCATAATTTTCATCAAGACTTTGTGTGCAGGTGTATTATTGACCCAAGGGCATATGCTGGAATAGGAGATCGTTTCTGACTCCATGCCAGGTTTTTCCCAGGCACACTACCTTAAGCTGGGACTTATGCTCTTGTATCCGCAAAGAAGGTCCATTGGTCTGAGTCACCCAAATCTTAGGTCTAAAACCTACAGGAGATAAGAGGGCTAGGATCCTCTATACTCCATCATCATTGTAGGTTGTGACATCCTTCATAAGGATGCAGATGCCTTATGTAAATACAGAATACAAGCTGTACTCTAAGAGCCTGGAAGGAGGCCCTTCATAGGGATGCAGATGCCTTATTCTATGTAAATACAGAATACAAGCTGTACTCTAGGAGCCTGGAAGGAGGTAAATAATAGGGATGCAGATGCCTTATGTAAATATAGAATACAAGCTGTACTCTAAGAGCCTGGAGGGAGGTCCTTCATAGGGATGCAGGTGCCTTATTCTATGTAAATACAGAATACAAGCTGTACTCTAGGAGCCTGGAAGGAGGTGCTTCATAGAGATGCATGTGCCTTATTCTATGTAAATACAGAATACAAGCTGTACTCTAGGAGCCTGGAAGGAGGTGCTTCATAGAGATGCAGGTGCCTTATTCTATGTAAATACAGAATACAAGCTGTACTCTAGGAGCCTGGAAGGATGTCCATCATAGGGATGCAGATGCCTTATTCTATGTAAATATAGAATACAAGCAGTATTCTAGGAGCCTGGAAGGAGGTAAATAATAGGGATGCAGATGCCTTATGTAAATATAGAATACAAGCTGTACTCTAAGAGCCTGGAGGGAAGTCTTTCATAGGGATGCAGGTGCCTTATTCTATGTAAATACAGAATACAAGCTGTACTCTAGGAGCCTGGAAGGAGGTGCTTCATAGAGATGCAGGTGCCTTGTTCTATGTAAATACAGAATACAAGCTGTACTCTAGGAGCCTGGAAGGATATCCATCATAGGGATGCAGATGCCTTATTCTATGTAAATATAGAATACAAGCAGTATTCTAGGAGCCTGGAAGGAGGTAAATAATAGGGATGCAGATGCCTTATGTAAATTTAGAATACAACCTGTAGGAGCCTTCCTTACAGCTTGTCTGATATATACAGGGTAGTCAGCAACATACAGAGTACTGAGATGGCTGAGGCTCTGCACCTAGCACACTGAGCCCAAAAAAATGTTTATAAACTACAGTATATACTCACAAATGTTTTTTGCACTAAATAGAAACCATTTTTTCAGTATCAAATTAAAAGCAAACTGTCATGACAAAACTAGTAGTCTTCATTATGAAGCTGCCTATATCTATCTATCTAGATGCATGGTGCCTGGGGGAAGAGAGAGACAATATGAGAGAGAGAGAGAGAGAGAGAGAGAGTACAAGCCACACAGAGAGGATGAGAGAGTCACAGAGAACATGAAACAGAGAGAAAGAGAATAATAGACAGATCTCTCAGCATGGCAGCTATCACTGAACTACATCTCCCAATATGCACTGCATACTGCAATTTAGCAGTCCTGATTGGCTGGGGCAGTGTCAGTGATTAGCTGGGGTTTACCCCTGAAGGGTCTCCACAGCTTCAGCTCCTCACGGTCATTCTGATTGGGTGATCCCTGAAAGGTCCCACAGATTCAGTTCCCTCCCAGTCATTCTGATTGGGAAATGCTGTGTGTGACAGACAGGCTCATTGCTTAAGATCGAGCAAAGACAGCACTGTGCTCTGATCTGTAGTACAAAGCAAGTCACCAGCAGGGGGAGATGTGATAAGGGGTTAAGTCAGTGTGTTTAAATGCTTGCCAAATGATTCATCATTTAAAGTGGCAACAGCAGATATATAAAAAAAACAAATAAAAGATTGAACATGATATAATTAATTTTTATTTTTATATTATTTAAATTAAACAATTAGGTTAGTGATTGGGGATAAAGTCAGTGCATTCATTCTGGGAGGGTGGTTGCCCATTTGTCTCTATGCACCAGCCGCCCCTGACTCTTACCCACCTCTGTCCCCTAGGTCTCCCAGATAAGGGGAGCCCCTGATTCTTCGGAATATACATAGCTAATGTGTGTATTTCATTCTAGTGGGAAAGCTTTTTATTATTTTTGAGAATTATTATTGCTGCACCTTATCCTGTAACTTGTCCTGGCTCCTGCAACTTGTCCAGAAACCATTATAAAAGTTACAAATCTGTAACTTGTCCTGCGGCAGAATTGGTGAAACTTGTCCTAGCTCCGGTTGACTATCCTGTTAACGGGGACACAAACGAACCTCCAACCTGCTGGGTAGAGTCGGTCTGGTGACGCTTTCATGCCAAACCAAGAAGCAGGTTGTGACATTGTTGAAGATTAAATATTTAAATATTTTTGTTAACCCTTTCACCCACAATCCCAATTCCCTAAAATGTATTTTTCATGTAAATGTAACAATTAAGTGTAAAGCTGTCTCCAACCTACTGAACTGAGAAAGTAGTGTATTCAGTTGCAATATTCTGTGTCCTATGAGTCATTCAAGGTAGTAACAATCTATATTTTTTGCTGTGATAAACTGCAGAGCATATATAAAGATAACATTACTAGAACTATGTTATGAAAACATGTCATTTTAATGAATAACATTTACTATAAAAATATGTCTCCTATATTCTAAGTCTATGATTTTCTTTCCTTGACCTTAGTTTGTATCATGGCCAGATGTAACTAAATTAACTAATTTATCTTAATCAGAAAAAAAATGTGTCAAAAATGTTAATAAATGTTCAGATAATGCCTGCAGGCGCGAAACCCATGTGAATTTATTGAGAAGAGGTAAAGCCATATTGAAAGCAAGTGCCATTCTAATAGGTACACATAATATGCGAGCAACCTATAAGATTTATTTATTAATTGAAAAGTCAATATAAACATATTAAATGTGGTATGTCTCTGTCTCATGTGTTTTTAATATAGTTTGAAGAGTATATTCATTATGATGTAGGGGGATAATATATTATTTAGAATTATATTATTTTTGTTGTTTTGCCAAACAGATCAAGTACAAAATGTCATACACAAAAGACAAAGACAAAGGTTAAACACTGCAGCATAAAAATAAAAGCCAGACAGAGCCTGCAGGACTTTAACACACACAGGTGTATTAAATTCCCTCAACGTGTAAAACCATAGCCCGTAATGTAGCAGCTATTAAATTGGCCCCGTAAAGCGACCCGCTAACTACTTGGGTTAAGGGTAAAAAAAAACTACGGGATGTCGAACTTTGAACTACGCGGCCACAAATCCTTTGTTCTGTCAAGCCTGTAATTGTTACATTCCAAAATGTCCAATAAATTGCTACAGATCCACTGGCATTCAACCCCGTAACCCGCAAATGGAGCCAAAAAGCCAACGGGTACTAGAGAGGACCCGCTAGGGGGTTAAAGTCCTATATGTAGCACTGTAAATGCAAACATCAAGACACTAAAGTGCTCAGAATTAAAGGGAAAGTGATATTAGGTATTAAAATGAATAGCACAACATTCTCAAGCTCGCAAATCTGCAATATAAAATACTTTATTTTCAGTGTAATTTCAGTGTTTTATCGATCCCGGCAATCAATGTGTTAATACATTTAATGGAACTCGCATGGACTAGAATATCATATTTACTGATTTATCAATATTGCATTATTTCTGGAATGCGGGTCCGATCGAAACTCGTAATTGAAACCCATAAGGCTTGGAAATCTAACCTGCATTTTTCAGTGACGTAAGGATGAAGATCTCCTTTGCCATTGGCTCCGTCTAAACTCGTAACTACGGGTTTGACTAATTGATCATGCTCTCGGCCGCACAGGCAACGTGAGCAATAATGCTTTACGGACTTGCGTCTACGGCCCGTAACTCGCGGCATGGTTGAATTTAATAGCTCTGTAACGCAGCCGAATGTCAAGCCCGCAGCCTTTGCGGGTGTGTGCTGATGCCGCTATAGGCTTCAAATTTAATAGGGCTGACAGTGATGCATTAAGAACTCTAGGCCCTATTCTGTTGCCAAATTCATAAATTTATACACACTTAAAACTGCTCTTAATATTGCTACATATTACTTTAGCGTCTCGCAATCTGATTACAAGTTACAATCACTACGGGCCTTAGCACTTCATTAGTTTTAGCACAGCTTGAATATTACGAGCCCTAAATAATTAAAGTTATACAAAATCAATATTCTATTAGGCCGGTAGCTCTAGCTCGCAAATAAATTCTGACCCGCAACTGAAAAAAGTACCAAGTTTCTGTCAAAAATATTGCAAATACTAAATATGACTCGCAGGCCTTTTTCAAACACTTATTATTATAGCTGTACAAGCAACTAAACACACAATACTGTAATTTCAAAGCATGGGAAGGCATGATTAACACCAGTCTAAAAAAAAACTGAAATACTACTTAAAAAGGCAGGGTTTATAAGTTTAGGCTTAAGGAAGTAAATTGCACTTCAGTCAATAGCATATATCTAGCATATACTCATGATTAAGAGGCAAGGGGACCGCGTACACCCCTAACCCTCCTGCTTTAGCTTACAGGAACAACCTCTGAATGGTGAGGCATTGTGTTTTCTCAGCACCCAGTGTCATAACTCAAGTTGACCACTAGTTGTGCTTACCAGGAGGGACTGGATTACAGTAGCAGCCATTTTACCATGGACGTAGCCCAAGTTAATCTATGTCATATTGGTGGTGCACCAAGTCCCCTTCTGAGACTAATATACTCCCCAAACAACGATATCCACGGGAGTAACAGTTCTAAGCCTAAAAGACCCAATGTTATACTGTTATTGTTATGTATTCAGGGAAAAGGCAGCTTACCACATCACCACTAATAAAGTTGACAATTACGCATGAAGTGGATTGGTGTGGTATCCGGTGTCTACCCTTCAGTACCAGGGAACAGGGTTACAGACCCTGAGACTAAGTGACTAAAACAGGTGAGACAATAGGGCTAAGAGGACACATAACATACCCGTAATAAAGTACTATTCCACATAAGCGGGTTATGATTATGTGCGCCTTTAAGCATTGGCTAGTAAAATCTGTTAACCTGACCATGATAAAGGGATGGGGAGTGAAGCAGCCATATTGTACTGGGAGTAGCCATCTCTGTACATATTGCGACACATAAGGAGGTCAACCATCTGGTCTCCCAGGCTTTCACCCAGGTAAACACACTGGAGTGATAACGGTCAGAACAAAGGGGTCTTTACAGACATTGAGGCACATCTCAGGGGCAGATCTGACAGGGTTTCCTGGCCTTCACTTGAGGGGCTAACTATCCATCTGGGAGGTGTACACAGGTCGTCAGTCAATCTTCAAATGAGCCCCTTAGCCACGCCCAGGGGGCCGGCTTTGGAGACAAGGCTGGCCGTTCCCAGGGATTTCCCTTAGCCCATTGACCAGGACTAATAGGAAGTCTCAGAGACCAGTTACTATGAGTCAGCATATGTACAGGAGGGCGTCCTCAAGGTTAGCCACCCCCAGGTATTTGATGATGACTGCATATAACCTGTCCAATGTAAAATAAAGGGTCTTCATTTTTTCCATCATGATTATGGTGTTGGAGTGAATTATTGTCCAAGCTAGCAGTCTGCTACAGTAATGTCTGATCCAGACTTACTGTAGATCTCCAGAAGCATCTCTGGCCACTGCTAATGATTGGGAGAGCCCTGCCAGGGCTGGCTGCATCCATCATTCGGTCCAGAGTCATCTCAACAGAGCTATTCCTGCAGTAAATAGGGGTAGGGAGTGCCTTTCATATCTCATTTAAAGAGCAGGTCCATGGCACCCAGCATGCCAATTCAATTCGGAACACCTCGCAGGAAAACTCAGGAAATCACATATTACAGACTCAGCCAGTCACTGCCAACTGGAGCTTAGTCTCTTTAATTAGGTTAGCACATAATACAAGAAGTAGACATACACCATTGATTAGTTTAACAGACAGACTGCACTTTATTCTTTACAGACATAGTTTAAAAAAAGTACTTTACCGCAGCCACACTAGCTCCTCCTTACCAACCACCATATTTGGTTTCCAGATATACCAGGGCTTGTGGGTTATCTTGTTAGGTCCCTTCAAACTTTATATCTATGCATTGATTACATTACACATAAGAAAATAACACACTCCTTAAAACAAGTTAGCAATCACATGTGCTATGGTCCCACGAACAGAGTCCATGACTTCGGTGGTTGTGACAGTTCAGCTTTGGGCCATAAAGGGCCCTTGCTTGTGGGGTTCAGGGGAGTCCCGCCCTGACCCCAAGAGTCAGTCATGACAGTGTCAAAGACTGAGCTCTTAATTTTCCAAACCTCTACCAAACCTTTCACTCCTCAAATATCTCTCACTGTTGACAATGCCATCATCACTCCCACATCACAGGCCCAATGTGCTCATTGCCCTGCGAGCCTCTTGAAGCGAGGCAAGCAGTTGAGGTATTGAAGCACGCAGAACTTAGGCTGAAATCAGCACTGAAGGCTCTCCTGCGAGCCTCTTGAGGCACGCAGGACTTAGGCTGCAAGCAGTTGAGGAACGCAAGACTTACTTAGGCTGCAAGCAGTTATGGAACACCGGAAAAAACAACCTCGAAATCTTGGGGCAAAAAAAATCCGACCTCGGAAAAATACGAAGTTAACGACCGAACCGCGAAAATCGGAAAATACAAAAAACAAGAAAAATAATAAAAAATACATTAAAACACACTCACACACAGCACAGGGGGAGAGCCAGGAAGCCTGGGAGTGATGTTGCAAGCGATTTTGAGCCTTATTTGCCATGTTTCGTCACTCAAAAAATGGCGGACAAAAAATAAAAAAAAATCCTAAACTGGATGAAAACGAGGCTTAGCAAAGCCAGGCACACGGGGCTTAGAAAATACACAACGGCAAAGACACTAACACTTACACCAGCAAAACGCCAGGCATGCGGGACTTTGAAAATAAAACAAACGGCAGTCAGCACGCGCCACACAAACATTCAGCAGACACATAGAGGAGAAACACACAGGGAAGGGACAGGGGGGAGATGCTGGAAAGAAACACATGGCATTCCCAAGCACAAAACTTGCAGATTAATGGAGCCTGCATTGAGCGGCCCGTACAGTAGGCGGGAGGAAAGGTTCGCAATGAGTGCCGAAGGTGCACAGAAAAGTCTCACATTGTGTGGCAGACAGCATTGCCTGGCTTACAATTTTATTGCCGCCATTTTTGACGGGCAAGTCGCTAGTAAAATTATAACATTTAAAATCATGACCCTAATGAATAAAGCCCTTAACCACAGTGCATCCCCTTATATCTCTGCCCTCGTCTCAAAATACTCCTCTTCACCATCCTAATGACCTTCTGTTTTCCTACTCTCTTATCACCTCCTCTTACTCCCACCTTCAGGGGCTTTTCTCGTGCTGCCCATATCCTTTGGAACTCCTTGCCTCACCCCACTAGGCTATCCTTCTGCTTTGTACTAAACCCCTGTAAAGCACTAGGGAATATGTTGGCCCATTACAAATATATGCAAATAAGAGCTTAAACAAAATATTTTTTTTCTGCCACAAATCTGACAAATAGTTCATAATTGGTTTTATCCCTCTGTAGCTGTGTACATTTAAGTATAGGGGTTGCAGTGTATCATAGTAACTAATAAGTAGTAGCATTCTGAAATATGAGAGAGGTCACCGATTGGCTAATTTGAAACACTGCTTTCAATAACTGCATACATTGTTTGATTGTAGGCAGAAAAAAACAGCTTATTAGCACTTTGTAATAAAATAAAGTACATTAGTTTTCCTATGTATATTATATTCGTAGTGAAATCCAGAAACCTTCACTCAACAGGTGTTTTTTAGAGAATGTTTGAAGCTTTAACCTCATGATCATACCTTCCAGTGACCAGTTTGGCTTGATTTCCTGCGGAATGGATTGACTGGATCTTCTTGCAGTCCAAGGCACATATAATAGGTTAATAAACTAAAGGCATTTGTTTCTTAAAAAAAAAAAAAAACATTTACACACCAATATCTTCAAAAGAGCATATTGTAAAGACTATGGTGGTACTTTATCTTGCAAGTAGATGCACAATGCTTCTTTTTGTATGTATATATTAAAATCTTGTTTACTTACATTAACCCATTTCTGTGATATAGGGACACACTGGTGCAAATTAACAAGAAACCTCAGAATTAAAGTCACTCTGCAGGTTCAGACCTGTCTCTATCACAGTTGGCAGCTGACACAGTGAGTTTATTTATGATAGAAGAAGAGTGTCAGAGGAACAAGGTCACATAAGTAGAACGTGACACTTCATTAACACTTTTGATTATCACTTATTAAGATGACTACGTTCTAATTTACTCAACACACATATCCCCTCACTGGGTCAGCACTACACCCCTGCTACACAGCACTTGCTGGCAGAATTGTCTGACCCTACCCTTTTCTTGCAAAATTGTACATTAAAAGAGTACTGTATTATGAACAAATATAGATGTCTGAAAAATAATTTGGCGCCATAAGTGTCATAAAGCTTGTTTTTAATTAGTCTAATAAAATGCTGATGCCTCTGCTGGCATCCGTGATACTTTGGTGAACCTTGTACATATGAGGGAGGTTTAGAATTTTTTAATTGAGGACTTGAAGTTATCCTTGTGATCTACCTACTTCTAAACGTGCAGGGGAAAGGAGTAGGTGTCAATTATTAAAAGATTCTATTATATAAAAACTCCCTCCTTTCCCTCCTTAAACATTCCTCCCTACACTCTAGATAATCAGGTTCCAAGTTAGCAGGAAGTTGGACAAGACAGAAACTTTCTATAAACAAATATATTGTCTGTAAAAATGAATATTTCATATTAAATTGATTATAAAATGAATAGTGCATGGCACCACCAGAAGAGGGCCCTGGTGCAGTGCACCACTTGCACCGGCAATAGCTCTGCCCCTGGCGACACTGAGAATTTGTCTGGAAATGGAGAATGAGCAGTATGCATGGGTTTATTATTTTATATTTACACATGGATCGTGTTACGGTACCCCCCACACATATAAGGGGGCGCCAAGGCCGTTTTAGTCGATCTGCCCGTCCAGTGATATAGGGACAGCTACTGCAGGACACCCATTCCCCCAAACTGGATCCAAGGGGAATATGCTCCAAGCCTTGAACTGGAACGTCACGAATAGCTGCTAGCAGCTGAACAGGAAAAGCACCCCAAGATGCTTACACTCCTGGCAGTCAGTCTGTAACAGCATCCCATGAATCCTCCAAGAACGAGACATAAGCTCTGTGTTTGAGGGTCAAGCAGTGAACTCTCTTCTTTTTTAATTACAAAGACATATTAAAACCATTTTCACATACACAGTAGAGGGAGGGGCTACCTGAGGTCAGCCCCTAATGGCCTCTGGCCAATCACATAGTGTCACACCGTGGGAAACATGAGACTCCTCCCAGGTCCGCCCACTAGGTGTGGCTAATAGAGTCATTTGGCTTCTGACCACCAGAGGGGAAACATGCCTTTGCTCTATCCTGTGCCCCTGCTAAGAAAGCTGAGAAACCCCATGGGGTAATGGAGCCTGTATGTCTGGAGGCTCTTTGTTCTGCTATCTCCCCTGCTGTGCATGTAGATAACCTTTGCTCTTAACCATCTGGCCTTAGTGACTCATAGATGGGGGTGGTCAGAATCTGTAACACATTTTTCCACATTATTCATAACTTTAAAAGTATGCATCACATTCACATAAAACGTACATTTTCAGAATCAGCATACTCCAAATACAAACATATGTCCAAATCATATAAATTGGTCCAGTGGTTCAAAAGTTAGATCATAGTCCTTTCTGACCAAATGAAGCATGGCTTCCATGTCTTTGTAGGGGGGAAATCAACATGGGCCATAGTCAAAAGGAAGAATGTGGGCATCCAGACTTCTCCAATTCGCAGTGACGAGACTGATCTCGTCACAGATCTTAACCATGCATCTGAGTAATTTTTTTAAGTTAACACTTTACCTTAACCCTCCTGGCGGTCTGGCCGTGTCAGTACCCCGAGTCTTAAAGCGGTACACTCAAGGATAATGACATGTTCCTCCCCCTTTCCCCTCCTTCCTCCCCCTTTCCCCTCCTTCCCCCTACTTCCCCCTCCTTTCTCCCCCTTCCCCCTCCTTCCTCCCTCTTCCTCCCCCCTCCTTCCTCCCTCTTCCCCCCTTCTCCCTCATTCCTTCTCCCCCTTCCTCCTACTTCCAAACTTTAAAAGGATTAAAGAAATAAAAACAATATTTAAATTCTCTGGCGTATTTCGGTTTTATGCTGCCCTAGGCCATTCAGAATTGTGCTCCCCCACACCCCAGTTATAGCTCTGTATTCTGTATCATACGTTTATGTGTCTTATGTGTCTTACTATATATATATATATATATATATATATATATATATATATATATATATATATATATAGTAATTAAATTAAATAGATAGTACATTTGTGTTCACATTTTCTCAACTTGAGATTCTGAGAAATACAGTTATTCCACTGCATTCTGGGAGCCTGGACAGGGATATGAAAATGTGCCCACAAAGGCTTTGTTCTTGTAGTCCAATCCCATTTTAAAAATGGCTTCCTTTAAGCATAATCCTTCCGTATTACACAGCATTAAGCAAAGCACATTTTATGCACAAGCCAGGAAACCTACCCACAGACAGCTAATTCGAGGTTACTGCCTCTCATCAGTGTGGGGTAGGTTCCTAGCTTGTGTAGTAGATTTTGTGGGAGGTAGTTTACACAACAATCATTTAATTTACAATGGGCAAAAGAGCGATAGAAGACTCCACAGTACATAAGTACGGTAAATAAATAGTACATTTGCGTTCACATTTGAATGTCTAAAATAAGTTAAAAACGTATTTCCTGTTCAGAATTCTGAGAAAAACAGTTATTACACTGCATTATATATATTGTATGTAGAAAGAGTCTAGTATACTTTGAGACAAAAATATCACGTCATATAGATCAATTTTGTGCATAAACATACATATTTCAATGTACTGCGCTTCATCTTTAGGCTGAAACTGTGGTGCACTAAGCCTAGGTCTATTTAATTTACCCTTAAATGTAGTCTTGGACATTTCTATTGTTTTATAAAGACTTCCCCCTATCGTTATGTCTCAACTCCCACGTCTCCTCTTCTGTATTATAGTACCAAATGCAAATTAATATTCCCTGAGTGCTAATGAGCTAAACTCAGCCTTCAGGTTTCCCACCTACTACACCTCCAACTACAAGAAATATATACTAACAGACTAGCGACTTGCCCGTCAAAAATGACGGCAATAAAAACTGAAGCCTGGCAATGCTGTTTGCCACACAATGTAAGCCTCTCCCCCTCTACTTTACTGGCCTTGTGATGAACAGGCCTTGCAATGAGCCCCTTTGGAGCTCATTGCGAGTCTCTCCCTCTGTCTACTTCCTCCCTCGTGTCTTATTTCCCCCCTCCTCTCCCTCCCTTGTGTCTCCTTCCACCTCGTCTACCTCCTTTGTATCTCCTGCCCCCCTGTGTTTTTACCTCCCTCTCCCTCCCGTGTCTCTAAACCCCTCCTCTGTGTCTCTTTCCCCCTTCTCCCTCCTATGCATCTCTTCCCCCCCTGTGTCTCCCCCAACCCTCCCCTGTGTCTGTTCCCCCCTGGCCTGTGTCTCTTTCCCCCTCCCCCTGTGTCTGTTACGGCCTTCCTCGTGTCTCCATTTCCCTCCCCTGTGTCTCTTCCCCCTCCTCTCACTCCCCTGTGTCTCTTCCCCCTCCTCTTTCTGTGCCTCTTCCTCTCTGTCTCTTCCCCCTCACCCTCTGTGTCTCTCCCCACTCTGTGTCTTCCACCCTCTCCCTCTGTGCCTCTTCCCCCGCCTCTCTCTGTGTGTCTCGCCACTGTGTCTCTTCACCCCTTCCTCTGTTCCCCCCCCCCTCTGTGCCTCCTACCCCCTCTCTCTGTACCTCTTCCCCCCTTCCCTCTGTGTCTCTTCCTCCCTCACCCTCTGTATCTCTCCCCCCTGTGTCTCTTCCCCCCTCTCCCTCTGTGCCTCTTCCCCCCTCTCCCTCTGTGTCTGTTCCCCCCTGGCCTGTGTCTCTTTCCCCCTTCCCCCTGTGTCTGTTCCCCTCTCCCCCCCCTATTTCCCTCCCATGTGTATCTTCCCCCTGTTCTCCCTCCAGTGTGTCTTTTCCCCCTCCTCTACCTCCCCTGTGTCTCTTTCCCACCTATCCCTCTGTGTCTCTCCCCCCTCCCTCTGTGTCTCTTCCCCACTCTCCCTCTGTGCCTCTTCTCCACTCTCCCTCTGTGCCGTGCCTCTCCCCCCCCTCTTCCCCACTCTCCCTCTGTGCCTCTCCCCCCTCTTCCCCACTTTTCCCCCCTCTTCCCCCCTCTCCCTCCCCTCTTCCCCACTTTCCCTCTGTGCCTCTACCCCCCCCCCTCTTCCCCACTCTTTTATCTGCTCTCGGGCCGCGCTGCGCGCAAGCGCGGCTCGCGCCGCGCTCTGCGCATGTGCTACTCACGCTGCGCTCTTCGCATACGCGGCTCGCGCCGCGCTCTGCGCATACGCGGCTCGCGCCGCGCTCTGCGCAAGCGCGGCTCGCGACGCGCTCTGCGCATGCGTGGCTCGCGACGCGCTCTGCGCAAGCGCGGCTCGTGACGCGCTCTGCGCAATGCGCAGCAGTTTATAATTGTCTAACTGTGATTCGTCTGAAGCGTGACGACGAATCGCAGTTAGACAATTATAATATGTGATAGGGGGAATGGAGATGGTCAAGACATCTAATAGGATAACACTAACAATATCTATTAACTGTAAAGGGTTGCTATAAAACAAATATGGATGTAGTACTGCTGAATAGTAAAAGTGTTATATATCCAATAGTAGCTCTGTGATGTATTGTTCTTTTTCACCATCATGAACCACATAGTCCAGTAGTAAAGTGTTTGGCTATGAAGTGAAAGATTTGGCTTTGAATCTTTTTACAACCTTATTTTATTATTTACTTTTAAATTGTAAGTTTTATTTTGATTACAAGACAAAAACAGAAAATACATATAATGTGAAAAGGGGTGATATGAGACATATAGGAGTTATAATTCTTTTAAAATAAAGTCAAACTTAAAGGGATATTTAAGTGAGCTGGATTAATACATGTCTGCACTCTGTAGCAAAAAGCAGCCTTTATGTATGCAGCATATCTCATAGAACATTTTATTTTTATTAATATCTAAAAATCCCTCTAATGTTTATCTACACATCTTCCTGGTCCCCCCCCCCCCCCCCAATCAGCATGCAGCACCCAGGGAGCAATATTAACCCACTATTTACACTACATTTCCCAGGCTGCTTTGCCTACATATCCCATGCTGCTTTGCACCACAGCCAATAGGAGTGCAGTGTTGTCACTGCTGGTATGTGACTCATCCCTGCTTCCTGGCTATGCTGTGTGGTGTTCCCATAGCAACTAACATAGTGCTATGGCTGTAATCTTTCTCTAACAGGATTGGCCAAAACAAATTGGAGTGGGCGTTAACCTTAATTTTAAATTGTCAGAAATTACAATAGATTTTGTTAACTTCAAGGTAAGTGTTTAAATGTTTATTTTGGTATTTTTTCATGCAAACATTTTTTTTTTATACACTTCTGATTCTCCTCCATCAGATGCATTCCTAATCCAGGAAACTTAGATATCTCTTTAACAAAAATAATATAATAGAAAAAATGGACATTAAAACATAAAAACTCCAATTATAAAAGTAGATGTTGTTAGCCACAGTGCCACATTTCCATATTACATATTGAGTATGTGTGTGTTTGTGTCGCTCAGTTGTGTCCGACTCTCCATGACTTCATGGAACGCAACACACCATGCTGATCCACTTGCTTTTCATGGCAGAGATACCGGAGTGGATTGAAAGTTCCTTCTTCAGTGAGCCACAGCATGCAGCTCCTGATTCCTAAGTGGTCTCCTATCCGAGTACTGACCAGGCCCAACCCTGCAGGGCTTCTTGACCTCTTGGTTCCCTGACTGGGATCGAACCGTGAGTCGAAGAGGTAAAAGCTCCAAATCCTAACCACTGGACCACCAGTGAACCCATATTGAGTATAGAGATCAATAAATCTGGAATTGAAACAATATGTTAATTACATCTTGAACCTTCTTATCTATGTTCTTGTGGGAGGGTTTTAGGGTTCATACAAACAATAATAAATATCTCATTGAAATCTTGAATGATTTAAAAAGATTTAAGAACCATAAAGCTGCAATTATGAAAAAAAAATATATTTTTTATCCAGTGGAACCCCCATATTCATCATTAATCAGTTCCTAAGGGACTGGCAAATACTGAATCGGAAGAATATAGAATTTTCATGATAAATATTGCATTTCTTAGGATGAATATTTAATTTTATAGGATGGATATACATTTTTTTGACAAATATCAGAGCATTTTCTTGCTGAATATAAAATGTGACTATTATAGGGGCTAATATAGAGGCTCTACTGTAAATGTATTAAATGTTTTAAAAATATTTTTCCCATTTTAATATTTTCTTTTAAAGAGTTAAACTGATAAATGTGAGACTTTTGTGTTCTTTTAATAAAGAAGCTTTGCGTTGATGGGTATTATATTCTGTGTACTATTGATCTAGCTGGTTACGATCAATTTTACACACGCTAACCCTTCTGCAACCGAGTAACAAATAGTACATTGTGTTGTAATTTGTTGTCCACCCCTGAGGCCATAAAGAAGTGAAACTCCCGGTATACGAACACAAAATAATGGTTTGTAATTGTTTTCTGTAAAGAATTGTATCAAAGCTAAAAGCAACAATTGGTTGATCTCATTTTAATTTATATTAAAGTTACACTATGTGGTGACCCAAAAGAAAATAATTTTGAGGGTATTTTAAAGGGCCAGTATTTTGTAATGTTTGTATAAAGCATCCATATTTTTTTTTTTAAAAAGCAAATAGTTTTATTAAATACATTTTTTTCAAATGTTTTGCAGTCGACCCCTTCTGGATCGCTACCTTAGTGTGGTGAAGGGGCTTGGGTACTTCAATGAAGCTGTGAGCTATACCATGTAGGGTCACCCAAGATGGGCAGGTCATTGCAGAGAGGTCAAATAAATTGTGGTCCACTGGAGATGGAACTGGCAACATACTCCAGTAACTTTGCCATGAAAAACATATGGATGAGCACCATCAGAAGCACAGACAGATATACCTGGCATGCTGCGTCCGTATGGTCACTGAGGGTCAGACACAACTGAAGGACAGTACAACAACAAATCGCAGCCAAGGAATAGCATCTTGGAAAACCATTTGTATCTGCT